>ML791517.1:162346-182324 GCA_009831015.1 Picea engelmannii | reverse complement strand
AGCAGTAGAAAGTAAAACATTATTATGGTTAAAACATTTCAATGATATGGTTCTTAGTATTAGGGAGATGTGTAGTTCCTTCCGTGCTCAACATGAAGTTGGCATGTGGTATATATATATATATAACCAACGTAAATCCATCTTTAACTCTAGATTTATCATGCGTCGAGAGGGATCAAGTTCCTCGTGGTGAAAGACTTTTTTAGATTAAAAAACTTGAAAAAGGTTTACACCTTGAGGGATTCGATCCCTCTCGGTGTATGATAAATCCCGAGTTAAGATGGATCTACATCGGTTATGATTTGTGACATATGAATTATACATATAAAGTAGTAGATGAATCTTCCTAGAAAATCACATCTTATACTTTTTGTTGTGTAGTATCTCAATAATGATAATAGATAGCTCTATTCTTTTATATATGGATACGTATCACTTCTTCATGGATGTGTTAGTGTAGGATTTGTACTCTCTTGTACTCTAATTTTTCTTTATCCATGTAAATGTTTTTGTTTACATTTATTTTTTTGGTGTTATGGCTTTATGGAATGCTCATTTCTTGTTTTGTTTTTTTATTTAATTTTGTTTAATATTAATTCCATCGTTAAATTCATTATTCAACTATGTTTTAATTATTAAGAATTCATATTCTTAATATTTGGGTGGAAACTTGTTTGAACTCACCTCTCACCATTCCTAGAGTTAAAGATAAATTGTGACTCTATGTATAGAAAAACAAAGGTTAAAGTATTGTACTTAAGAGTTCTTCCTAATTTCTAGGATACATTATCTTAATTGATAATTTCACTTGCAATTCTGCAAAAAAACCAAGGGTATGCAAATTAATGATATTGATAATTTCTCATGAGTATGACTCTAAACTTGATCAAAGTATCCCAATAAGACTTATGAGAAGAAGTAATAGTCACCTTTGTAACTCATAAAATGTTACACTAGATAGGAAAGATGACCCCAAAATTCAATTCAATGATTTCCCAAAAGTATAACAACTTGGAATAAGAGAACATGTGAAGGGAAATTTTGTATCCTTTATTTACATATTGTAGTCCTCCATTAGGTAAAAAGGTCCACACATTGAGATGGGTGAGAGAGATGTCCATACCACATAAGTAATGAGCCTTCCAATGGTAAGAGAATAATACATTGCAAGGATGACTGTGAAGGACTTGTTCATAGAAATCCATCACAAAACCATGGTAGAAGTTATATTGGAAGGAAAAATACTAAGTCATAGATGGTGAGAACATGGTCATGGAGACAATTTCAATAGAAAATTCAACTATACTAGAGGAGATAGGCATCTCATCGGGTGGCCAAAGATACCTACCTTCTGTATGTTGGTTATGTGGTATATTCTTTGCACGACTAGCCCTAGTGTTTGCTACATTGTGTTGGGAGCTCTAAGGCAGTGCCCCCGAGAAATTTTTTTTTCCTCAGGAAATGTGTTGAATTTGTTACCTCATTTTTCGTGTCACCTTGATTTTCGTGTCCATTGTTGGGCGATTTTTCAGCACATGGTTTTTACCAATGGTATTCTATTTTCGGTTAAGGAATTAGGGTTGTTGACTAATCCAGGTCATTGGGTTAGGGTTTTGGATGCCGACGACTCCTATATGTATATTGTATTGTAAGCAATGTATCACAATGAATGGATATAGAATGTGATGGTTTTCCTGGTTTGGGTTTCCAAGGGAAAAATATTTGTGTAATGTGTGCATTTTCCATTGTATCTTTTCTGTTATTTTACTGAAAATATGTTTGCAGTAAATGTTGTACAAGGTTAAAATATACATTTGGTATCAGAGCTTTTTTGGCTTCAGGGGGATGCCTTTGTGGTCAAGCATTTGGATTGGGACTGTGATAAGCCTTGTTACAGTGGGAGATCTATGGTATTGATTCTTCAGATGAAGAGAAATGACAAGCTGTTCGAAAATGGAAATCAAGAAGTTTAATGTGAAACGTTTTGAGCCGTGGAAGCTCAATATGGAAGATCTATTGGTGGACAGAGATCGATGGATCCATGTACTGCACCTACATGAAATTCAACAAATGACTGGAAAAAGTTGGATCAGAAGGCGAAGAGCACAATCTGACTGTGTCTCTGAGATTCAATATTACTAAATGTGTCAGAGGAAGCTACAACCAAGGATTTATGGGATAAGTTGGTGAATTTGTATCATTCTAAGTCCATAGTAAATAAACTATTCCTGAGAAAGAAGTTGTATAACCCGAGGATGAGAGATGAAGACTTGGTGGTAGAGCATTTGAACACCTTCAATACCGTGGTAAGTTAGTTAGTATCTGTTGAGATTAAAATTTCAGATGAAGATAAGTGTATCAGTTTACTCTACTCTTTACCAGACTCATGGGATAGTCTAGTTGTGGCCATAGGTAGTAATACAACTTCCTTGAAGTTTGATGAAGTGGTCTCATCCTTGTTGTCAGAGGAGATGAGACATCAGAACATGGAAGGACAGAGCACATATGCATTATTTGCAAGAGGATGCTCCCAAGAAATAAATATATCTAAGTCCTCAAGTGGGAGATCTAAGTCTAAGGGTATATCTAAATCTCCCGAAAATTTTGTAAAGGTATGTTGGAGATGTGGAAAAGAAGGGCACTACAAGAAGTAGTGTAGATCCAAAGTTGAAAAAAAGAAGGGATCTGAAGAAACTCCTTCTACAAAAGAAAATACATCCAAGGAAGAAGGAGGGGATGTGTACTTGGCTTCTTCAAGCACACATGCAAATCACGAGGCATGGTTGGTTGAATCAGGTGCATCCTTTCATATGACTCCCCACATGGAGTGGTTCATTGAATATGAAAGGTATGATGGAGGTAATGTTTTCCTCGACGATGAATTGAAAACAAGAATGGCAGGACGAGGACAAGTTAAGTTGAGGCTCATAGATGGAAGGATTAGAACACTACCTAGTGTTCTACACATCCCAGGATTGGCCATAAATTTGATTTATGTGAGAAAAATGGACGATGCAGGGGTAAAAACAATATTTGAAAAGGAAACTTGCAAGATGGTTTGAGGAGAAATGGTGTTGCTAAAGGGATTTTGATTTGGAACTCTGTATAAGCTGGAAGGAAGCACTATTAGTAATGGGTGTAATAGTTCCATTGTTCCTAATATTGGAGCAGAAGAAGAAAAAAATCCTACAGTCTCTGGAGAAAAAGGTTATGTTGTGGCATCAAAGACTGGAGCATATCAGAGAGAAGGGTCTTAGACTACTACATGATAAAGGTATGGTTGAAGGTATGTATAAATCCTCTCTGGATTTTTATTTCTGTGAACATTGTGTATATGGGAAGAAGAATCGGGTAAGATTCCCATTTGGTGCAACGAGGGCAGAAGGAATTTTACAGCTAGTTCACAGTGATGTGTTTGGACCTGTGTCAGTTCCATCATTGGGAAAATATGTGCACTATGTCTCATTTATAGATGACTTCTCAAGGAATACTTGGATATATTTCCTTGGGAAGAAATTTGAAGTCTTTGACAAGTTTAAAGAGTTTAAGGCTCTTGTTGAGAATCAAATAAAAAAAATAATTAAGGTGTTGAGGACATATAATGGTGGAGAGTTATGCCAGAATGAATTTGAAGAATTCTATAAGAAGTGAGGTATATCAAGGTAGAATACTACTGCATATACACCTCAAAAGAATGGAGTAGCATAAAGGATGAACATGACGTTGATGGAAAAAGCAAGGTGCATGCTCAGTGGTGTCGGGTTAGGGAAAGAATTCTGGGTAAAGGCAGTGGGTACTGCATGTTACCTGGTCAACAAATCACCCTCGTTAGCACTGGATGACAAGAATCCACAAGAGGTATGGATTGGTAAGAAACATTCTCTCACACATCTCAAGGTATTTGGTTGTGAGGCCTATGTTCATGTTCCAAAGGAAAACACGAGTAAGATATATAAGAAGGATGAAAACACGAGTACCCACAGCCTTTACCCAGAATTCTGTTTGAAAATAGGATGTCCTACCAAGTAAGGAAGAACTAGAGAAAATAGAGTTTGATTTAAAGGATGATGAATCAGACTCTACATAATAACATGAATAAGAAGCATAAGATCCTCATACTCAAGTATTGAGGATATCGGTTTGGGAAAGAAGGAAACCATAAAGGTTTACTCCATATTATTGTTGATATTATGGTATTTGCGGGAGGTATTAACCTCCACGTGTAACCTTGACAAGAATAGAATATTTTGGGAAGCAAGAAGAAACCATAAAGCATAGGACATAACCCTAGAAGACAAGTCGACTAAAATAAATAAATTAATATTGAGTCTTTAGCCTCCTGAAAGAGAATTCAGCCCAGACAGATAAGAAAGAGTAGTATAAATACATGATGCCAGAGCTCATTTGTATACACACAACTCGCAACTATAGAAATCTAATGCGCACTGCAGAAATTTTGTAAGTGTGCAAGTATGGAGATTAGTTGCAGCTGCAACTACTACAATTTGTATTTTTGGTTTTAGGATTGGAATTTCTCTTGGTTATGGTTTGGAATTTCTGCCTTGTGCGCTATCTCTGGAGAGAGGTATGCTACATTGATTGGTTACTGGTTCTAGGGTTTCTTCCATAATTATTCTCTCTTTCAAGGTTAAGGTGCTCGGGGTTGGCTTCGGCCTATGGTTGGGTGACAATATTGCTATATTTTATATGGTTAAACGAGCACACCTACTTTTCTAATAGGTTATGGTCCCACACTACCTTCGAACAGTCTAACCACTGGAAGATAGATTGGGAGGATTTTCTTAGTTACAAGTGCAATTGTAGTAAAATTTTTTGTTGTAGAAATGAAACCATTGTTAGAATATAATGAATGTGCTCGTTTTATCATCGACAATATCACTATTGTCACCCAACCATAGGCCAAAGCCACCCTCCGAGCACCTTAACCTTGACAGAGAATCATTCCGGAAGAAAACCCTAGGCTAGATAACCAAACAAAGGGTAGCACACCTTTCCCCAAGGATAGCGCACCAAACAAGAGCTGATCAGATATTCCAAACCATAACCAAGAGATAGTCCAAGCCAAAACCAAAATCTGCTAGCTGCAACAGCTGCAACGACAACTCTCCTCCAAACTTGCGCACAAATTGGGCAACTGCAGTGTGCACAAGTGTTGCTCTACAATTCTAAGAATGCCTACTAGAATGAAGAATGGCCTCCTGTATTTATATAATTATGGCTAACTTCCTAGGTCGACTTCTCATTCTAGATACCTATTTATTCATTATATATTATTTCTTATGGCCGACTTCTTCTCTTGGAGGCTAATAACCTAATACAAATTATCCTCTTGAGCTGACTTGTCTTCTAGGGTTATTAGCCAACTCATTAGGGTTTATTCTTGATTCATGGAATATTCTATTCTCGTTAGGTTTACACGTGGAGGTAAATACCTCCCGCAACTACCATAATATCAACACTCCCTCCTAGCTAGGGAGGTATTGAAGGTAATGGTCTTGAGCACAAACATACCATTTACCCAATAGCATCAACATAGTCGTATAGACTATCAATGTCATCAACTGCATCATCTCTCGAAACCATACTCCATCTGAGTAATCAAACATGATGTTGGATAATTCACTCACACCATAGAGTGATACAAGAACCATTCTTCTAATCTAGACATATGTCCTAGAAGAATAAATGTCCTGGACCATTTTCCATCTGGGATATCTCTGTACATTGATCATCCATCTAGTTGATAATCATTTCCAACACTGTTGATAGTCTTCAAGGTAATAAAAAAAATATCATTCAATAGAACACAACTGTGTCTATCCATAGTAGTACACAACTACAATCCAGTGGTACACTACCACACCAAGTAGCACACAGGTACTTGATTAGTGACATATAGTCACAAACAGTGGAACACATCCACCACAGTAGTATACATATACTATCTAGAGACATACAATCTTCATAACAATCATATGATATAAAACTACATAGAAACAATGTTATGATATAAACTGAATCATTTGGGCCAGTATTCCACTCACATCTATGAGATCTTGGAAGAGCATCTGCCCTCAAAAGGTCAAACATCAATGATGAGCTATCTGGACTATTCTTCTCAAGCAAGGAAGAATAACTGTCCTGATTTCTGAGCCTAGACCATTCCCCACCCTGGGCCATTCCTCCGACACTAGACAAAGTGTAACCTGGAGAGAATGAGTCTGCCCTAAGGAATGTTTGTCCCTGATTGCTGAACCTGGACCATTCCCCACCCTGGGCCATTCCTCCGGCACTAAAAAAAGTGCAACCTAGAGAGAATGAATCTTCCCTAAGGAATGACTGCCCATACCATTTCCTAAGGAAATTACTGTCCTGCACGAAGCTCCAAAACGGACCATTCCCCATGTTAACCACAATGGGAAATTATTGTCCGACAAGGCGGTCCAGTCTTCTTGAGTAACCCTCAAGAAGAGAGATTACCCTAGAACATTCCCCATGTTAACCACAATGGGAAATCACTGTCTATGGTACATCAACAATCCATCGAACCATTTTCATTATGAAAATGACCGTTTGATCTGGACCATTTTCTGAACTGGAAAATGCCTATCCGTCAGAAATCTCAAACCACTTTCCAAACTGGAAAGGAACTACTCATCCTGGACCATTTTTTAACTGAAAAATGACTGTCCATCAATCAATAACACATCAGTGCTCCCTCCCAACCTGGGAGTCATCTCTTCCTTTTTCAATAAGGAAGTCGTCTCCATGAGCTCCATCTTGAGTACACAAACTCTTTCATCTTGGAACTAAGCTTTACCAAAATGTCTGCTTATCTTCTCATCTATGGAGATATGTATTTGAGAACCACTTTCTCCTTTCTGGACTTCATCATGGATAATGTAATGCTTGATTTCAAATGTACTTCGGTTTGGAACACTAGTTTTCTTTGAAGGCTTCATGTAGCTCTGATCAATAAAGTATATCATTGTTGGATTCCTCTTTGGTTCTTGCTAGCTCACAACATCGTGGCAAGGATCAAACTGGAACATATCCATGTGGCACTTGTTCTGTTATCATGATATCTTTGTCATGGATTGGAAATCCATCATCCTGATCTTCTGAGTAATCATTCTGATACAATATCTCTGTTATAGAAAATCTTCACCATGCTTCTGCTATGCATTGGAGGTTCTCCACAAGTTGTCTTCTTCCATCTGCATACAAGGGTCTCTTTCTGGTATGCCTCAAAGCCTTGAGGTTTCTCTTCATACGCTCTTTGTTCAATTTCTCTGGAGAATAGTCCTTGCATTCATCTGATGTAGAAATCCAACCCATGAATATTGCGGATGACATAATGACTCATGTAGAGGTATGTCTGGTTTACTGGAACAAGTGATCATCATAGTGTTCTCCCTCCATCTGGGAGAACCTCTAGTTCTGCATCTTGCAATGCTTGCATTCATATACACTATTCTTCATCACAAATTCCAGTTCCTTTGCTTGATTGCTTTTAGTGAGTTCATATCAGGCTGGTAATCATGTGATTCTCGATACAATGACTGGTTGTTCTAGCTTCTCTTTCTTTCTTGGAATCTTCATGTTTTTCTTTAGCTCTTGGGTCCATGGAGTTTCTTATAGATTCCATTCCCTAAAGATTCCACTTCTTCCTTTCATCATAGGATCACAGACGTGGATGGAAAACCAGATATACTTTAAGGAATCTCTTCGAAGAAGACTTATTCTAAGGTCAAATTGAACACAGAATTCCTTTCATGGATGCTACCATGGATATATACTTGATCATCTTCAATGGATCATAGGATTAGCTCCCTCCTAATCCTTGCTTCATGTATGAGTGCATGTTTTTCTTTTGGAAATATATAATCGACTCCCTCCATCTAACAGAGTCCACACTTTCATCTTCATTCTTATTGTCTTCTGCAAAGTGTCATAAGTCTTTCTCCAATGTCCTCTTGATTGCTGATTTCTTTCTGTCTTTTCTTCTTCTAAGTTTCTTCAAGATTGATTTTGATTTCAGCTTATCTTGTAATAGCTTCCACGTGATTTCTTTGATGTATTTCATCATTTCATGTGTATTATCTGACTTGTATAATGATAGCAATCCTTATCTTGTTTGTTCTTCCATAGGTATAGTTCTTCTTGGAAAATATTATTTTCTAAGATATGTACAGAGACTATGCAAACTAAGAAGAGTATATTACCTTGTCTTAGAAGAAGAAGTCTATTTTATCCTAGTTGGTCTTCTTTGTAGGTTCCTTTTCTTCGGAAACTAATGCTTTGTGTGCCCCCTTCCTTTTATTTAGCTCTAGACAATGATTCTTGTAGTGACCATACTTTCGACAGTTGAAGCATTGTATTTCTGACATGTCTTTCTCTTGATTTGGCTTCTTCCTTGAACCAAACTTCCTTTTGTTTATGAAATTCTTGAATCTTGCTGTAAAGGCTTGATCATCCTACTTATTTTGGGGTTTCTCTTTTGCACTGATCCTTGATTCTTCTTGAGCACAGTAAGTCCAATGTTCTTCAAATGTAGGATACTCCTTCCTTGTGTTCATTCTTGCGACAAATGCATCCCATGTCTTGGGAAGACCATTGAGTACTATGTTTACCAATTCCTTCTCTGAAACAATCTATTCAATAGCTTGTAGTTGATCTCTTAACTAGGATATTGTCACAAAGTATGATGTTATGATGTCATCATCATTCATCTTCATGTCATGGAGCTCATTCTTCAGACTCATTAATTGTCCAATGTTTCTAACTGAGAAGAGGTTTGTTAGGGCATTGTACATCTTCTTCGATGAGTCAAGATGGGATATGTAGGGTATCAAGTGGCCTTTTATAGACTCCACTATGATACTCATGGAATTGATGTCACCATCTTTGAAATTTTCCATAATTGTAACATTCTGCAGTTCTTTCTCTTTTCCTTCTTCAAACTCTGGTTTCACAATCTTTCCTTTCACGATATCCAACACTTTATTCTTGGCAAGGATGAGGTCAATCCTTGTCTTCCATGATCTGAATTTAGAAGCTAAATCTAGCTTGTTTTCTGACTTCATAGAGTAAGTCATGGCTGCTTTGACTTAGTCAACCCTTGATTTGACCAAAAACTCAAACTTGATGTCTTGGCTTGTTGAGAGTACCAGGAGATGCGCTAGGCTAGGGAGCACTGGTCTATCTGGAAATTAGGTCAATCCATTCACTTAAGGTGCCTCAATGAGAGGGTTAGGGTTTCTTCAACTGCACCCGCTAGTAACCCTAGCGACAATGTTTTGGTGACTGCTTCTGCTAGAAACCCTAGCAACAGTTCTTTGGTGACTGTTCCTACCAGAAACCCTAGCGACAGTTCTTCAACGAGCTTAATATCCTTATGGCTATGCTTCCTTCCAGCGGTTAGACTAAATGAAGGAGGTGTGGGCCCATAACCTATTAGAATATAATGGATGTGCTTGTTTTACCATCGACAATATCACTATTATCACACAACCATAGGCCGAAGCCACCCTCCGAGCACCTTAACCTTGAAAGAGAATCATTCTGGAAGCAAAACCTAGGCTAGATAACCAAACAAAGGGTAGCGATCCAAACAAGAGCTAATCAGATAGTCCAAACCATAACCAAGAGATAGTCCAAGACAAAACCAAAATCTGCTAGCTGCAACAGCTGCAACGACAGCTCTCCTCCAAACTTGTGCACAAACTGGGCAACTGCAGTGCGCATAAGTGCTTCTCTGCAATTCTGAGAATGCCTGCTAGAATGAAGAATGGCCTCTTGTATTTATATAATTCTCGCTAATTGCCTGGGCCGACTTCTCATTCTGGATACCTATTGACTCATTATATATTATTTCTTATGGCCAACTTCTTCTCTTGGAGGCTAATAACCTAATTCAAATTATCCTCTTGAGCCGACTTGTTTTCTAGGGTTATTATCCAACTCATTAGGGTTTCTTCTTTCTTCTTGGAATATTCTATTCTCGTTAGGTTTATATGTGGAGGTAAATACCTCCCTCAACTACCATAATATCAACAACCACAACCCTCTTGTTGAGGCACCTTAAGTGAAGAGATTGAACTAATTTTTGGATAGCCTAGTGAGCCCTAACCTAGTGCACCTCCTGGTACTCTCAACAAGAAGAACATGAGGATTCCAAGAAAGAAAGAAAATCGAGAACAACCAATTATTATATCGAGAATCAAAAGATTACCAGCTTAGTTTGAACCCACTAGAAGCAATTAAGCAGAAGAAATGAAAGTTATGATAAAGAACAATGCATGTAAGAAAATGTGAAAAAGGCTTGTGAATAGAAGCATTATGAGATTCAGAGGTTCTTCCAGAAGGAGGGAGAAAAGATATAACAACAACTCACTAGTATCCATGGATTGGAATTTACATGTAAAAGACTGTTCTTCCCAAATAAAGCAAGTGAGAAAGAAGCTTATGCCAGAAAGAGACCCATGTATGCAGATATAAGAAGACCTTGTATGGATTCAAAGAATACGATGCATAGTATCTCATATGCAATAGAAGCGTGGTGAAAACTTTCTATAACAAAGATAATGTATCAGAATAGTTACTCAGAAGTCCGAGATGACAGATTGATAATCCATGACAAATTCTCATGATGAAAAAAGAAGTGCTACTTGGATATGTTTCAATTTGAGCTTTGCCACGATGTCATGAGCTAGCAGGAAACATAAGTGCTAGACTTGACCATGATATATTGTAATGATCAGAGCTATATGAAGCCTTCAGATAAAACCAATGTTCCATGACAAACCGAAGTACATTGAGATCAAGCATTATATTCTCTGTGATGAAGTCCAGAAAAGAGAAGTGGTTCTCCAATATATCTCCACAAATGAGAAGATAACATATTTTGGTAAATCTTCTATCCAAGATGAAAAGTTTTCATACTTAAGAAACAAGTTGAGGCTCGTGGAGATGAATTCCTTATTGAAAAAGGAAGAGATTACTCCCAGGTTGGGAGGGAGCACTGATGTGTTATTGATTTATGGACAATCATTTTTTAGTTCAAAAACTGGTCCAAGATGAGCAGTTCCTTTCCATTTTGGAAAGTGGTTTGATATTTATGACAGACATGCATTTTCCAGTTCAGAAAATGGTCTAGATCGGACAGTCATTTTCGTAATGAAAATGGTTCGATAGATTGCTGATGTACCATAGACAACGATTCCCCTTGTGGATAGTATGGGGGAATGGTCTAGGACAATAATTCTTCTTGGCAGTCACTTTGAGTAGTGGTCAAGTAGAATGGTCCACCTCGTCGGGAAATCATTCTTTCAAAGTTCACAGTTGTGAGCAGTTTCTAAGAATGGTCTGTTTTGGAGGTTGGTGCAGGACAATCATTTCCTCAGGAAATGGTCTGGACAATCATTCCCTAGGGAATACTCATTCTCTCCAAGTTGGACTATTATTAGTGTTGGAGGAATGGCCCAGTTAGGTGAATGGTCCAGGTTCATCAATCAGGGACATGCATTCCCTAGGGCAGAGTCATTCTCTCTAGGTTGCACTATGATTAGTGTCGGAGGAATGGCCCAGTTAGGTCAATGGTCTAGGCTAAAAAGTCAGGGATAATTATTCTTCTATGCTTGAAAAGAATACTCTAGACAACCCATGGTTGATGTTTTACCTTCTGAGGGTAGATGCTCTTCCAGATCTAACAGATGTGAGTGGAAGAATGGCTCAGATGACTCAATTTGTATCATGATATTGTTATGCAGGTTGATATCAGATGATATGATCAATGTGGAGACTGTATGTCTCTGGATAGTAGCTATATGCCACTGTGTTGGATGTGTTCCATTGTTTGTGATTATGTGTCACTTATCAAGTAGTTGTGTGCTACTTGGCGTGGTTGTGTACCACTGGATAGTAGTTGTGTACTAATATGGATAGACATAGTTGTGTTCTATTGAATGGAATGTTCTGATTGCCATGAAGACTATCAATAGTATTGGAAATGATTACTAGCTAGATGGATAGTCAGTGTATGGTCTAGGACAATTATTTTTCTAGGACGTATGTTCAGATTAGAATAATAGTCCTTGTATCCCATGGCGTGTCTTCCAACATCTATTGGAACAATTATTCTTCTAGGACATATGTCCAGATTAGATGAATAGTTCTTGTACCACTCTGTGGAGTGAGTGACTTATTTAACATCATTACTTATATGGAGTTTGTCTTAGAGAGATGATGAAGATGATGCTGTCAGATGATACTGATAGTGATGATGGTGCTTGTGATTTAATCATGAGATAGACTGTGTGGATATGATGATGTTACCGGTTGAATGGTATTTTTGTGCTCAAGACCATTGCCTTCAATACCTCCCTAGCTAGGAGGGAGTGTTGATATTATGGTATCTGTGGGAGGTATTAACCTCCATGTGTAACCCTGAAAAGAATAGAATATTCAGGGAAGCAAGAAGAAACCCTAAAGCATTGGACATAACCCTAAAAGACAAGTCGACTAAAGAAAATAAGTAATATTGAGTCTTTAGCCTCCAGAAAGAGAAGTCATCCCAAACAACTAAGAAAGAGAAGTATAAATACAGGATGCCAAAGTACATTTGTACACACATAGCTCGCAACTGCAGAAATCTAGTATGCACTGCAGAAATTTAGTAAGTGCGCAAGTTTGGAGATTAGCTTCAGTTGCAGCTATTGCAACTTATATTTTCGGTTTTAGGCTTGGACTTTCTCTTGGTTATGGTTTGGACTTTATTCCTTGTGTTCTAGCTCTGGAGAGAGGTACGCTACATTGATTGGCTATTGGTTCTAGGGTTGCTTCAAGAATTATTCTCTCTGTCAAGGTTAAGGTGCTTGGGGGTGGCTTCGGCCTATGGTTGGGTGACAATATTTCTATATTGTCTATGGTTAAACGAGCACACCTACTTTTCTAACACTTATTTCCATTCAAATTTTGCTTTGTCTATTACTGATGATGATCCTAGAACTTGTTATAACCCTATATTTCATAGTATCACCTCATGATTGAAATTTCTTCCTCCAGTCATATTTCATTGTAAATAATATTTCATTCTGTAAATGATTTACAAAAAGAAAAAGAAAAAGAAAAGAAAAGGATAAAAATAGAAAAATTAAAAAGAGGGTACAAAAGAAAAAGAAAAAGGAAAGAGAAAAGAAAATAAAAAATATATATAAAAAAGAGAAAAATATAAAACCCCATAAAAAATAAGTTTAGTTTGAATCATACTATATAATCATGATCAAACTCTTTAAATTTGTGTTGATAGGCTAGAGAATAAGTTTGTTCAAATTGTTTAATCCTGGCCAAATTAGTTAGGTTAGAGTAATAATTAATTCAAGAGTCTAAGATGGATTAATACTTTAGATGCCTAGGTTAGTAGATAGGTTAGTGATTTTGGTTTCAATAAAAATTGAAAGGGGATGTCAAAATACCCCTTGTTTGATTAAATTTGAGTATTGTAGCTTAGGAAAATAAAACTATGGTGTAAAGTGGAAAAAAGTAAGCTTAGCGCTACCTAGCACATATTTTTTATCCTAAGTTTACTAGCAGAAAAGACCCTTTGTCGTGTACAGACTAATTCTAGCACATGTTGTCATCGGCGACTCCCATCACCTCACAGATCGATGGTCCTCAACACTTTTCAGACCCCCCGACCTTTCTTCCTTTAACGGTGGGGGGGTTCGAAAAGTAGTTTCCCCCTGCCTCGGTCCCACCTAACGTGGCGCTCTCACAACATTTTAGACCCCCCCCTCCAAAATACGCTTACCACCTACCCCCCCCTCTGAAATCTACCCAAACCACCACCCAATACCACTCACCTTGCTACGCCACCATACCCTATTTATACCCGCTAGATGTCCCATCCTACATACACGTTACCCAATTAAAATTCTCCCCGTGACCGTTAACCACCCCGTCACCACCCCACGTCATAAAAAACACCTCCAACACATTGTAAAACCCCATTTCATCACCCTGTAATGAAATTTGTTGATACAGACACGAGGGACACCACGCCGAAACAAGTTGTCAAACTAATTGCCACAATATTTCACCGTCAACAGGTGTATTTTTCCCTGGGTAATCACAGGTCCACCATTAATTTACTTTAAGCTCTGTCAATCATGGCCCCCAAGGCCAAATCTGACGATACATATGAGAACCTAATCCTTCCCCCTCCTGTCGATTTGGACCACATACCTCTAGTGGATAAAGACTACAAAATCACAGAGTCGAGGTGCGAATTCGACTTCTTCGAATTGCACTCATGGCTAAAAGACATTTATCTAGACCAAAGTGATGAAATTGGACTTTGGGAGTCGAATTTACCTCTGTATATGTTCCCTCAAATCCACCACTTCCTCGAATTCACCCTTAGATGCCAAGCTCACTATTTTCTTGGCTAAAGGGACATTGTTTCCTCCTCTAGTGAAACCCTATTCACAGTCACCTCTGAAGCCATTGACCAGATGATGCAAATCCTAAGAAATGAATATGCGATCCCATTTTCCATTGAATCGCTAAATGACCTGTAATAGAAGGTCACCTTCCCCCAAAGAGCCCATATTTTTGAGATTTTTCTACCAGAAGATGCCCAATTGCCCAAGAAAAATCCCCCTTATTCATCCTCCATCTTCACTATCAAAGCCAACCAAATCATTTCCATGCTTTCTTACTTGTTAGGATATTACTCGGATGAATGGGTAGATGAGCCTATCCTAGGTTTTCTATCAATATTTTCCACAGAAGAAAGAGTTTTAGTTAAATTCAACTTCAGTCAATTTTTTGCTGGTAAAATCCATGATCATCTTTTCAGGTTTCCAACTGAAGGAATGTTCAGATATTCCTCAGTCCTGGTTTATATATATTTTTTTTACATTCAGATAGGTTTCCTTGTGCACTTTAGAAATGAAATTGGGAAGGAAACCCATAGTCAGTAACCTCATGGACATCTTTGGTGAGGAGAAATTCAACAGAGTACAACTTCAAGGACTTCATATACTGGTTCTTTCACCCAGTTGTTTGCATGTTGAACAACAACACAGAGCCAAGGATCAATGAATAAATTCAGAGAATCCTGCACCTTTATGATCTAGCTAAGATAGGGGATTGGTACTTATACCAAAACCACACAGAGATAAGTGTATATGGATGTGAGCTACCACCTTACAGATTTCCCAAATACCTCCTTGTGAGGATTTTTTCTCTAGAATACATAAGGCAGATGGTGAAATCAGATGACATCCACTTTTTTGTAGCAAAGAAGAAGCAACAACTCAGAATCAAGACTCAGATTGGCCCTTTCATCTGCAACAGTAGATCAATAGGAGAAGAAGAAGATAACCTCTTGAAACATATGAGGTTTACTCTAAGTTCCACTTGGGCATATGACCCATGTGGTGTCATCTCTAAACTCAGAGTCAAGCATAGAAGTACACCTTATGCTCACACACAAAATCTAGAGGTGGGGAAATATATGAACCAGACATAGTGGCAGGAGAACACATTACTAGAAATAGAAGAAAAACCTGCCCCTGTCACTACTTTAAATACTAACACACCTCAAAAGAAAACAAATAAGAGAGCATGAAGGAAGGTTTCTTCTTCAGTCACAAAGGTATCAACCGAGGACTTCCAAGTTTAGAGAAAGAGGGCCAAGACTAGTCATTCTCCATATTTTCTCAAGGAAGGAGAAATGCAGTCCACCATATTTTTGGAGGCACCCGACTCTTCATCCTACTCAGAAAGTCAGTTCATAGTGTCTACAACATCATGAACATCTCAAAGAAACCTAGACACTACTCTGACAATTGAATCAACTCATGGGAAAAGAGATTCAAATGGCATACCTCCACTACACTGATGCTCAGTTCTTGACGCATACCTCCACTGTTCAACATAGGCTCCTGTCAGCCTTTGACACAGAAAGAGGAATAATTCAAATGGCATTATTACAAGCACAAGTTCCCCATCCTAAAAAAACTACAGACTATAAGAAGACCTCCTTTGAGTTTGATGTAAAGGATGTCCATCTAGTGGACCAGATGGATATGCATAGACAGATAGGAGAGACGATATTCTATACCTTGACAAATACCTCATTGACTGCTTCAAAGTTGCAGGTATCCTTGAACAATATTCAATCCCAATTGAAGCTGGAGAAAATCTCTTCTTTGGCCAAGGACAACAAAATCAAATCATTAGAAGAATTGGTGATGAAGATTGGGTATGACCCAACAAATGTCAAGGAAACATAGGAGTTATTAAAAAATAAGAATGCTGATATGGAATATCTGAGAAAGCAGTTGAAGCTTCTAGCTACAAAATATTCACAAGCCAAATAAGTGGTTGAGATTGAAGGCCACAAAGAAGAAATGGCAAAGCTAATCATGGAACATAGTGCACAAATAAGAGAAATGGAAGCATACATGGATAAATTGATAAAGGAAAAGGAATGAAATGTGCATATGGCCATGATCCCACTGGAGGAAGTCCCTCTTACAGGAATCAGAACAACAAAACCATCCACATCAGCAAAATTCCCATCAACAATCCCAGTACAAATTTCAGATACATCTGACAAACTTGTAAATTCCATGGAAGACATGACCATCCAAGGGGAAGAGATCAGAAAAATGCAGGAAGAGGTAAAGAACATGCAAGAGTTGAAGTCAATGTTCCAGGCTAGTGACCAAGCAAAGATGCATAAGTCTCAAAGGCTTAGTCAAAAGTTACAACAATTAGAGAAAGAGACTGCCATGGAAAAAACCTTAGCCCAATCTAAGGAAAATATTTGGGTAGATATCAACGAGTCAATGTCAGAAATTTGGCCATCCATACAGATTATATTTGAACAAAATGAGTTAGTACATAAGGCCAAGGGATAAATTGAGATCATCAAAGAAGAATTAGGAGAAAGACCCACATAGGCTAGTTGATATGAACCTGAGAGCGACAAGTTTCCAATAATTATTTGTTTCTATCACTCCTTCAAAAGGGTCAGTTATAGATCATTTTACTTGAGTGATTTGCAATTAAAGGTAAAGTTGAAGTCTTATGTGCTTGAATTCGAAGTGAATGAAACCTCTTTATTTTTCCTTATGTGCAATATGTCATGCTTTCTTTTAACATCCTATGTGCGGAAATTCATTGAAAAAAAACATAAGAAGATAATACACATAATGGATATGACACTTCCCTTGATAACGGAGTTCACCCGAAGTGGGCTACCTCTCCGGGTCATGCTCCAAATCCTGATCGCTTTATTCTCCTTGATGTAATGATGTCTCTCCTTTACAAGTTGTAAGGCCAAAGTCCCTCTTTGGTGACGACAACAAGAGATCGGAATGTGATCAGGAATGTATCAACTTCACAAGTTCTACTCATGAGGCATCCATGATGCTGACATGGACATCATTCCCACATATTCAATACATAAAAAGATGAATAATAAAATATGACCCCCATCAACATGGAGCCATCAAAAGCCTTAGATCTACTGCTCAGATCCAAGCATAAATATGTAGCTCATATAAAAGATCCCGAAACCACGAGAATCATAACTACTTCATTGGCCACTTGTCATGCAAGTGCCACAATTTCTCTGTCACATATAACTGATTGATTTGATGTGAAAGAAGATAATAAACAAATAGATAGAAGGAATAAGATGATATTCCTACCTCGCTGCAACTTCTCTCTTCTGCTTCAGACCATAACACACATGCTATGCTGCAACATTTAATGACAAAACAACATAATAAAAAACATACTTACATTGGCTTCTCCAGCACTTAGCTTGCTTCTCTAAAGCTTTGCTGCAAAACATACCTCATTATTGAATTCACATCGCTGAATTACCTAAAAATGACTATCAAATCATCTCCATCAGAGTCGTACACTTTCAGGCCCAAGAGACACCTCTGCCTCGGTTACCATGTGACTGCCTCTGCAAAAAATGACTCATTCTGGAATTAAGATGATGAATTTTTTTCTCCGATCAGAAAACTAACACCACCACTGTGTTCTTGGCGTCATTTTACCTAAAAATGATTGTCTCCATGCTTCAATCTGAGTCGGGCACTTTCTAGACCCAAGACGCAACCTTGACTCGGTTTGCGTGCCAAAATCCGTACAATCCATACCAGACCGTATGGATACGCTCAATGCTCTATAAGATGTTGTGTTATGCTCTGTCCTGAACTCTACCTGGAAGCCTCCTTTTATACTAATTCCAAGCGGTTATGCAATAATGAGGATGGTTGGCCAAGCGGTTAGCAGAGCTATGTTTAGGCATTGGTTGGCGGAGGTCCCAGGGTCGAATCCCACGTGCCTCCCCATTTTGGCGAATGGTTAAAACCGTTTTGGCGTGTGCCCCTGCTAAGTTTGGTGGGAGGACACTAAACTGGTAGAATCATCTAAATATAGTGGAACTGCCACTAAAATGGTGGGTGGGCTATTAAACTTAGCGGAGATTCTAGCGGAGGCTACATATAGTGAAACTTCCGCCATATTTGGTGGGGTTCCAATATATATATATATATATATATATATATTTTAAATTTCATTGACAAAGGGTTATTGTGCATTTTGGGGGTGCCACATGGCGCCTCCCTATTAGTCCACGTGGCATCCTCTGATTCGCCCACCTATCTATGATGACGTCATGTTGGACACGTGGCGTCTCCTTGTTAGGCCACGTGGCATCCTCTAATCCGCCCACCTGTCTACGATGATGTCATGTTGGACACATGGCACCTTCTAGGTGTTCCACATAGGTTGTATGGATGATGATATCATCCGTACTAATGCTGACGTCAGCAGTATGGATGCAGACTCATCCCTGCTCACTGGTCTGGGTTGACTAGAACTTTGACCGCTTATAACTTTTGATCCGTAAATCCGTTTGATGATCCGTTTGTGCCGTTGAAAATATTGTGATGTGCTCTTCGCTATCATTTTGTTTTAATGGAGTTTTGGAAAATTTGAATTTTTCCCTTTCTCTGCCCGTTGAGGCCATTCTGAGCCTCCTAGGACACTTCTGTGTGTTCTAGAACACTTATGAAATTTCTATGATGTCCCCTAGATCCATCCAGATCACTAGTGAACTTATCAGATTTATAAACTCCAAAAACAAGCACGAGTTAGAAGAACTAGAAATTGAGGACACAACAAAGATCATCCTCGAGATCAAGAAGGTCCTGACGAAAAAAAGATTGATGTTACAGCTAGAAAAAAATGATTTTAAGAACCAAATATCAATATAGCATAGAAAAAACTCAGAATAAGTACTCAACACCTTGAAAAAGAGAGAATTTCAGATAATAAGCCTCTTCAAGGGGGCAACCTCCTTTTACCCCAAATAAATGTTCAAGTACAAGATGATTCCAAATGAAAATGTCTCCTTGCTATATATAGGAGACTAGGAGGTATAATTACAAATAATGGAATAAAGTCAGCATAAATAAAATAACATTACTAATGTAATATGCCCCAATTAAGGGGTAATGAGCCAATATTAGGGCTTGACATGCCCCTCCCCTTGAGACAAGTGTTGTCCGCAATGCTTGAGTAACTCTGGATGCTTCTGTATAAAAGACTCATGTTCCCAAGTGGAATCTTTAGGTGGTAGTTTCCTCCATTTAATGAGATACTCTGAAATGGATCTATTCCTTAGCTGGTGAATTCTTGTGTCAGTGATGGCTTCAGGATCCAATATGATTTTTCCTTCCTCGTCAAGTTCTGGAAATATAGTTTGAACTAGGATCTTATCACCTATAACCTTATTTAAGCATGAAACATGGAAAACTAGGTGTACTCGTGAAGATGCAGGCAACTCCAATTTGTATGCCATAGTACCAATCTTTTGCAACACCTTATAAGGGCCATAGTACTTTGGTGATAATTTATTATC
>ML791517.1:144259-159488 GCA_009831015.1 Picea engelmannii | reverse complement strand
TCTAGTAGCCATAGCCATATTTTTACTTTCAACATTTCTTTCCACCTTAAATGCATTCTCCAATGATTTGGGTTCCCAAAGGCGAACCTCATGTTGAATGTTATCCTTTAAAGTTCATATGAATACATCAATCAAGTGCTCATATGGAATATTTGTTACCTTTATATTCAATCTTTGGAAGTTCTCAGCGTGCTCAGTAACTGAACCTTTTTTCTTGAGATTTATCAATTGGATAAAGAAGGTATTGCTCCTTGTATACTCATAGTGTGCTATCATTTCTTCTGTGAAAATTGTCCAAGTGATGAGTGATTTGCGAGAACAAAGCCATCGATACCATACAAATTGATTGGGTTCTAAATATAAAGAAGCAATTCGTATCTTTTGTGTATGTGACACATTATGTAGATCAAAGAATTGCTCCATCTGAAGTATCCATGTGATTGGGTCCTTTCCATCAAACTTCCTCATATTGATCTTAGGAACATGGTTGGTCTTCAACCCAAAGTTAGAGTTTCTCCATTCTTGATTCACCTTCCTTGTGTCCTCATCATGAATTTCATGGGATACATTTTCACTTTCAGGTGTCCTCTCTGTTAGGAATTTTTTCAATCCTTCCATGATCTCCCCTTTTAAACCATCCATCTTAGAATCCAACTTAGATTCCATTGAATCCATCATCTCTTGTAGTTCATCTTTGGTTACTGTCTTCTTTTGTAAATCATTTATGTCCCTAAGAATTTCTTCACCTTCATCAAGAGTCCAAGTAGGATTGTCTGGAGGCTTATTTGGTGGCATGTTGGCCAAGTATCATTTTAAACCTTGATTTTGAGGTGGTTCTGCTAGAAAATATTTCTTTTATTGTATCTCCAAAATTTTGGCCCTTCTGAGTATGAAATTTTATTTTTTGTAGGTCTCTGATATTTCTTCTCTTCAATTCCATAGGTTTGATAAAAATTGGATGTGCCAAGTGGAATTTACGGTAACTTCCCTGCAACTTGTTGATTTTTGGCCTTTCTAGGAGATCTCACTTGTATAGCATGCCCCACACAAAATAATTGATATAAAATTCTGAAACTCGTACCAGAAATACAAAGGGCTATCCACTATCGAATGCAACTAGTCTCACTCAATTTGGATACTCTAGGAATAATTTATGATTGTTTTACTTGGAACACCTACTTGAGACTAGTCAGATACCCTATCTTCCACAGGGTGTATCTACAAATTTAAGATTACTCAGAAGCTGAAATTGCTACCATAGATACGTTACTAATTTATGAGAATACTCTCTGGAGTTTAGGGTCTGAAACGTTACAAAAAAAATTTTATAGCGAAAATTCTGCAATGACACAATTCAGGATGATTCCAGAACCCTATCTTACAAAGGTTGTATCTTCGAAAGTATAAGGCTTCAGAAGATGAAATTTTAATCCAACATACCTTGATTCGTATACTAAATATCCTCCAAGGTGTTCTTTCTGAAGCGTTGTAGAAAACAAGTTATAACGAAAATTCCACGGTGTCTCAGATGTAGCAGCGAAACCCCAAGAGCTTGAGCTTTGATACCATATGTTAAGGATCAAATATCAATATAGCATAGAAACACCTCAGAATAAGTACTCAACGCCTTAAAAAAGAGTGAATTTCAGATAATAAGCCTCTTCGAGGGGGCAACCTCCTTTTACCCCACATAAATGTTCAAGTACAAGATGATTCCAAATGAAAATGTCTCTGTGGTATATATAGGAGACTAGGAGGTATAATTACAACTAATGGAATAAAGCCAACATAAATAAAATAACATTACTAATTTAATATGCCCCAATTAAGGGTCGATGAGACAATATTAGGGCTTAACAAAGGCTCAAGTGATGGACATAGGTGTGCAAAGATTTTTCATCAAGTTTGAGGTACTAAACAAGAAAGGGCTTCCTGGATTGTTAGTACTTAATGGAAAATTGATCACTATGTCTGATTACAAACAAAAAATGAGTGCAGTGGAAAATGATAGTTCAAAGTTTGCAGGGATACAGGGAAGAATTACTGGTAAATATTTCCTAGAAACACTACAGTTAGACTTGAGTATTCAACATGAGATTAAGCATATCTTCATCACTAAGACTACCTTTGCCAAGTACACAGAAATGGATGAGATATACAAGAAATTACTCAAGATTTCTATCCGAGGTAAAAAGAGGTGGGAAGATCTATGAGCTTTACTTGAGTAGAGATAGTTTTGGTGTTCTAGTCAGCATGGAGCAGCCAACCAAAGTCAAAGAGATGAAACACCAACCACTTTCACTAAATCTGCACAAGGGATCCGAGCAAATCAACAAATCCCTATATTTTGTATTTTAGAGATCTAGTTAGTTAGATATTCCTCCATAATATCCTAGTCATTTATGACAGGATTTGATGTAAATAGTTTTATAAATACTTCTCTCTTGGAAGTATTATGGGTTAATTTTTGCACCCAGGAGCTATTGTGTAATTTTTCAAAGGATCGACTAGTAATAAAAGAGGCTTATTCACATGATTCTTGTGTCAAATTGTTGGTGACGTCTTTCTCTCTTTGTCAAATTTTTTCTCATTCTCTGTAATCATTTCGTGTATTTCCAATTCTAATCATTAAAATAAAGTCAAAAGAACATAATTTATTTCATATACTCCGTCTCTAGTTTTTTAATGATCTGCACGTTGTTCATCTGAAACTGAGTGAAGGAATTCTTAGCTGCTCCCCTGCTTAGTGGATTTTCCCCTCTCATCCCTCTTATTCATTCCATTTAATATGAATAGATCCAACAGTTGTACTACCTTGCCCTGTGGAGAAAACCTTATAAAAATCTGAAATTGATCTTCATCTTTAAGTACAGACCCCATAGCCCAAGGAAATTTAAGCATTCTTTCAGCCAATTATTTCAAACAAACAAACAAAACTTGAACTTTCATAACTAGCCTAACATTTTAAAACTCAAACAAATTTTAATCTTATAGAGATATCCCTCTTTAAAGTTGGTAGGGCTAGATCCCAGCTTCCAAAATGGTTTGGTAGTTACTTCTGTCAATTTCTTCTACAACCTCTGTAAATTACAGATTGATAACATAGTGGTGACCATACTGGGGAACTGAATTGTTTTTCCAACTTTATGAATTATCTTCCCTAAGTAAGAAAACTTTATTTCTAGACAATCAATGATCTAAATTTCAAGAGATAAATGTTCAGAGGTTGTAAAATTTGTAAATAATTAATTAGGTTTTTAAGGTTTAAGTTTTGGCTCCAAAAAGAATTCATACCAGATCTCACCTTGATCCAGAACCTGTAAAAGTAGTAGATAATCCTGAAGAATTGATCAGAAAAAGAAGTTCAACATAAATTCAAGGGAGTAGTAGTCCTCCTCCTAGGGAATTGATTTAGATTTTATGAGCAGAACGAAATGAATACAGATTATTAACAGGTTCTTAACACAAAATAACAGAGATACAATAAAACTGGTTTTCTATTCAATAACGAAATAAAGCTGAAACTGTAAAATGCAGCGGAAACAAGCTTGCTGGAATGGTGGTGGATTATCTCTGAGAAGAGATGTGACGACAGTGCGCATTCACAAGAAGAAGGTTACAATGAGGCTCTGAAGGCCTTTTTACAATAAGCAAGAATTCCAAAAACCCTAGACACCCAAAAACCTAACCCTAGGAGATGAAGCGCCAAAAGTCATGTGGGCCTCGTTTGGGTAAGTTAGTACATCAACTTCCCGGGGTTGTAACGTTTGCATGCGATCTCCATTTTAGGCGTGTGATAGCCCGTTGGAAAGGTATCGTCGAGGATATTCATTTTGGGAGCTATCATTGAGGAGATCAATCCCAAAAAACCTTCATTTAGGCCCTCAAAATGGCCCCGGAATTTAAAACTACTAAAAATAGTAAATTGCCAAAATTGTCAGAAAACTGTTTTGAGCTAGTTGGAAAAGGTGGGTGGCCACCGATATCCATTTGGATAAATCCTCCCTCCTTAGGAAGAAATGGTCTCCATTTCATTGAGTTCCCCCATCAGATGGGGAAATTTCTGCTGAATTTGGCCCCAGGTGAGCCACTTGCCTTGGTGCAGGAGGTACCTTGCTTTGACGACTCGATAAAGTTGGATCCTTTGTTGTCGAGTGCCATTGATCTGTCTGTCCACAATATGATCATTGGATGCCTATTGTAGGCAGTGGGGGTTGAGCTCTATTAGTGTCAGCTGTTCTGCTACTTCTGAGGTGTCCAATAATGGTGGGAAATAAGGGCGAAGGAGATCCACGTTGAACACTGGGTGCAGACCAAGGAAAGGAGGAATGTTGAGCTCAAAAGTATTATCCCCCATGGCCTTGGTGATAGTGTATGATCCATAAAGGAGTGGGTGAATCTTCTGATGGGGTCCTGTAAGGCGTTCTTTCTACAAGTGCAACCAAACTTTGTTGCCCACCTGAAACTTATGCGACACCCGATGTTGATCATGGCGTTGTTTGTACTTATCATTGGACTTCTGTAGGATATCCTGAACTTGTTGGTGGATGTGCTAGATCTGCTCAATGAAACGGGTGGCTTTGTCAGCTTCAATTGGAGTAGGATATGAGTCGGTCGAGGTGACCGAAAGGGGAAGTGAAACATCTATGGGTCCCAATGGTTGGAATCCCAACCCCACTTGAAAGGGGCTATGTTCGGTTGAGCTATGCAGGGCTCGGTTGTAGCTAAGATGGACATAGGGAAGGCTCTTATCCCATGTGCGAGGGTGCTTTGAATTATACATGCGAAGGATATGCACAATCATTTGATTTACAACCTTGGTTTGGCCATCTGTTTGGGGGTGGAAGGCCGTGGATTTGGTGAGCTTGGTGTCCAGCAGTGACCAGAGGCTCGACCAGAATGTGCTGAGAAATGAACTATCCTGATCTGAGACAATGGTTTGTGGGATTCCAAAATGTACCTAGACTTGTTCAAATAAGAGCTTGGCAGTGGTCTCTGTTGTGATGCTCTTCTTGCAGGCAACCAGAATCGCCATCTTAGAAAAGCGATCAACAACCACAAAAACACAATCATTTCCCCGCTTGGTGGATGGGAGGCCCGACATGTAGTCCATTGAGATGGATTCCCATTGCCTATCAGGAGTAGGAGGAGGGGTGTACAGGCCCTATTTCTTAGTGGTCAGTTTGGAAATAGCACAGGTAGTGCAGGACCTGATATACTTACTGACCTCCTCTCGAAGTTTCAGCCAGTAGAAATGTTTTTGTAGCATCACCAATGTCTTTTCAATGCCGAAGTGTCTTTCCACCCGACTGTAGTGGGCTTCCCAGATCAGCTTTTCTCACTCACTTGATGGAACACAGATATGGCCCAGACGACACAACAACCCATCCTGAAGATGGAAATTATCGACAACTGCATTTGCACCCAACATTTGGTAGGTGGTGGCGAAGTCAGGGTCTATCTCATAGAGTTGGGGCCATCCAGATGTCTCATGGCCACAAGAGTCTAGCACCATGGTGAGTGCCACGATTGGCGGTCTGTTGAGGCAATCAACGACGCAATTAGTGCTTCCTGTTTTATACTTGATGTTGAGGTGGAATTGCTGCAAGTATGTGGACCACTTTTGATGGCGGTCATTCTGCAATTTTCCCTATGTTTGCATGAACTGTAGTGGCTTATGATCAGTGTGGATAACTATCTCCTTCCCAAGAATGTAATGTCTCCACTGGCGGCATGCTTGCACAATGGAGTACATTTCTTTGTCATAAGTAGGGTACTTATGGACAATATCTGACAGTGTCTCACTATGATAGGCCACGGGGTGGCCGTGCTGAGTGAGAACGACACCCACAACATATTCTGAAGCATCTGTCTCGATCTCAAAAGGATGTTGCAGGTTTGGTAGTGAAGGTACTAGGGCTAAGCACAAGCGCTGCTTCAAATCATTGAACGCTTGTTGTTGGGACCGGCCCCACGCAAATTTCACCTTACCACCACCCCTGTTTATTTGGATGAGGGCCCATGCAATATGGGAGAAACCCAACATGAACCTGCGGTAGAAATTGGCAAGGCCCAAGAAGCTTCGAAGCTCAGTGAGTGTTATTGGGGCTGGCCAGTCACAGATGACTTGGATCTTGGCTGGATCCACATGTACGCCATGTTGATCAATGATGTAGCCCAGGTAATGGACCTTGTCCATGCCAAAGGATCATTTTTCCAAGTTGGCGTATAGCTTGTGCTGCCGCAGGGTGTGCAGAACCTGTCGAATATGCTGCAAGTGTTCGGCCCAAGTCTTGTTGTAAATTAGAATGTCATCCAGATACACCACTACAAAAGTATTAGTGAATGGTCGCAGGATATCGTCCATCATCCTCATGAAAGTGGCTGGAGCATTTGTCAAACCAAAGGGCATGACCAACCATTCAAAAATGCCTTCCTTTGACTTGAAGGCCATCTTCCATACATCTGTCTATTCTATTGGGATCTGGTGGTAGGCAGACTTCAAATCAATCTTACTGAAGTATTTGGCCCCCATGAGTTGATCAAGGAGGTCATAGATTCGAGGAATTGGGTACCAGTTTCTGACTGTGATTTTATTCAGAGCCCGGTAATCAATACAGAGTCGTCAGGTTCCATATTTCTTCTGTACCAACACGATTGGGCTCCCACAAGGTGAGGAGATGGGGTGGATGCGCCCCTTGTGGAGCAGCTCTTGGATCTGTCACTTGATCTACTCATTCTCTAACAAAGAGAAATGATAAGTCCTGGCCCATTGGGTAGCGGTGCGCCGGGGGTCAGAACGTTGGGGTGCTTGACCTGGTAGTGCAGAGGTACCCCTGTAGGTGAGGAAAAAATATCCGATTATTCTTCCATGACCTTATCTACTTGCTTCTGCTGTGTGGAGAGGTCAGTCGCAGAAACCCTGGATGTGGCTGTGATCTTTCGGTTATTCTAAGAGAGAATCACAAAGAAGACAAACTTCCTTATCTGAGAGATGACCTTCCTGCATTGCTTAGCAGAGATCAATAAAATAACACTAGGTGGGACTGCCTCAGGTATCCTGTACAATCTCCTGTTCAAAGTAATAATAACACTACGAGGCCTAGACCCATATACGACATGACGTTTCCATAAATAAGGTTGGCCCAAAAGAACATCACAAACTTCGAGAGGAGCAACATCACACAATACCTCGTCTTTGAAGGGCTTGATGCCGTACGACAGTCGACACTGTTGGCTGACGCGGAGATTGCTTCCTTGGTGGAGCCATCCAATGGTGTATGGTTGTGGGTGCGGTGTTGTTGGCAGGGCTAGCCGCTTGACGACCTCTGCTGAGATGAGGTTCTTCTGGCTACCGCTATCAACGATGAAGTGCAGCGGGGTGCCTTTTACCCACATCTGTGAATGGAAGAGGTGCTCTCCTTCTTCTCGCTCGTCTGGTTCACTAGGCTGGAGCTTGGTGGTAGCAACGGTGGCACTGGGTTCCACATCAATGATTCGTCTTCCCCTTTCTGGTTCTAGATCAGAGTCATAATATGCATCTGATTTAGAGGCTTTCACTTCGGCCACCAACGACTGCTTTGAGCGACAGTTAACAGTGTTATGCCAAGGGCTCTTATGGAAGTCGCACCACTTCCCGGTATCTTTCTTTGTCTTTCTGGTGTCCTTCTTTGCTTGCGTCTTGGACTAGTTGTCCTGATACTGTCCATCTTTTCTCTGTCCTTTTTTTGGTGGGTTGGGGCCGACCTTTCCTGGCTTTTGTTGTGAGGGGTTCCCAGCCCCAAATTGTCGCATCTTTTGTTTGAGCTTTTGCTCGATTTTGACGACATATCGGTAGGCCGCGCCCAAGAATGAGATGCCCAGAAATTCCATTTTGGTCTGGATGTATCTGTGCAGAGCACTGTGATACTTGAGCACTAGATGTCGCTCCAAATCTTTGATACCCAACTTGGTGCGCAAGGTATGGAAGATATTTGTGAAATCTAGCACTGCTTGGTCTCTTTCTTGCTGCAGTGTGGTCCATTTGGTATACAGGTCATCATAACTTCCGACAGGGTAGTATTGTTCCTTAAGAGCATCCCTGAAGGATTCCCAAGTGGCCGTGACTGAAAATAATGAGGTTTCCTCTGTTTCCTTTTGCTCACAGAAAGTTTTCGACCAATCTTTGACATGGGCAACGACTTTGAGGAGCGCAAAAGTAATCTTTTCTTTATTCGAAAAGTTATGGAAAAAAATATCCTTCTAGTACATTCAACCACTTGTCTACAGCATCTGCATCTATCTAACCTTCAAATATAGGAATATCAAAGTTTATTTGTACCTTGAAGGGGGCGGCGCCTCCGTTCGAAGAAGATGCGTCACCTGTTGGTAGCCGCCGAAGGATTTGCACAAAACTATCCATCATCTCATTCCTCTGTTACGTGAGAGATTCCTCAATCAACAGTTTGAAAGGATCTCTTGTCCCATTATATTTCTTTTATCCTGCCATGGGAGGTCGCTTGGGCGTGTGAGAGCTTCTTTCCTCAAGAGAAACAAGCTCGAGACCCAACTCTTTGTACTCCGACCTCGTTGGGGACATGCATTAAGACGACAAGAAGAAGACCGCTCTGATACCACTGATCCGGATTTTATGAGTAGAACGAAATGAATACAGATTATTAACAGGTGCTTAACACAAAATAACAAAGATACAATAAAACTGGTTTTCTATTCAATAACGAAATAAAGTTGAAACTGTAAAATGCAGTGGAAACAAGCTTACTGGAATGGTGGCGGCTTATCTCTGAGAAGAGATGTGACGACACCATGCATTCACAAGAAGAAGGTTACAATGAGGCTTTGAAGGCCTTTTTACAATAAGCAAGAATTCAAAAAACCCTAGACACCCAAAAACCTAACCCTAGGAGATGAAGCGCCAAAAGTCATGTGGGCCCTGTTTGGGTAAGTTAGTACATCAACTTCCTGGGGTCGTAACTTTTGCATACGATCTTCGTTTTAGGTGTGTGATAGCCCGTTGGAAAGGTATTGTCGAGGAGATTCATTTTGGGGGCTATCATTAAGGAGATAAATCTCTAAAAACCTTCATTTAGGCCCTCAAAATGGCCCCGAAAGTTAAAACTGCTAAAAATAGTAGATTGCCAAAATGATCAGAAAACTATTTTGAGCCAGTTGGAAAAGGTGGGTGGCCATCGATATCCATCTGGATCAGGAATCATCTCTTCCAGAGAATTTTTTCACAATCCAAGAAATCCAGTTTGATCTACCATTTGATCATAGCCTTTTCAGAACCAAATCTGATAGTTTTGTGGATGACACATTTTTAGATCAAGCAATCCTCCAACCTAGTACACCTGAAAGACACTCTCCTGGATTAGATTTTGATCAAAAAATCCTTCAAAACTTTGAAAATTTACAAGATATAGCATCATAATTTGATCAAGCTTTGAACAAAGCCTACATTCAACAACCTGTTGAAATTTCTACCCTGATCATCTATGCATCTTCTATTAATCCTCAATTAGCTCATCTTATATCTTCTAGCCCTACTTCTTCCACATCTTCCACCACTTCTCCAACAATTTTACAAGTTACCATTCAACATGTCATAGGAGTTCCTGCTATCCATTCTCCTCCACCAATCATGGCAACAAGATATGCTCCCCTTTTTTTGGCTTCTCCCTTACATAATATGCCCCAGGATTATCAAAATAGGATTCCTCAGTTTGATGGCACTAGAAATATGACTACACAACAACATGTTGACAAGATGAAGGACTTCTTTGACCTACAAGAAGTATATGAGGAAGATGAAAAAATGAGGTTGTTTTTCTAAAGATTAAATGGAGAAGTCAGGAAATGGTTCAAAGCCTTACCAACTACTAGCCTTAATGACATTATTTCCTTTCACCAATATTTTCTCAATAGATGGGAAGTCAAGAAAAATCCACTTCAAATATTATTTGAATATGAAAGTATTAAAAAAACCAAGGGGAAAGTGTACACGATTATTGCACTAGATTTAACAATATTTATAATGAAATTCCAACAAACATTAAACCTCCTCAAGGCTTAGCTTTGATCAAATTCCCTGATGGTTTTGATGCTGACATGTCTTATCAATTGAGAGAGAGAAACCCTGCAACTTTGGAAGAAATGCAAAGATGTGTTGTGAGTGTAGAGGCAAATCTGTTGGCTAAGAGAGCTAGACAAAGAACATAGAGGAGAGCAATTATCAAGGAAGAACCATCTACCTCTTATATTGATGCTAAAATAGACTCCTTAGTCAGAACCATGGAAAGGATAATGGAAAGACTAGATATCACTGATAGGAATCCACCAAGAAAAAATCAACATGCTCCCCAAATCAGAAATCCTAATTTCAGGAGAAATCCACCCCAAATCAAACAAAGAGAACCTAGAGAACAAAGAGATCAAAGAGGCCCAGATCAACAGATTAGACATCCTTTCGAAGAAAATTATGCTGAAGAAGGGGAAGAAACAATTGAGGGACTTGATGATGTTCACATTAATCTAATGGGAATAAATGATAATGATTCTATTTTTCTTACCTAAGAAGAACATGATATTTTCCTTCTTTCACAAACTGAAGTTGATGAGGAAGAATTGGAACAATGAGCTTTTGAAAATGCAATTATGGAAGTTCATAGACAATATAACCCAAGAAGTAAGAAGTCCAATGATAATCCAACCAAGAAATATTCTGACTTTAGGAAGACAATATATACACCTACCAAGAAAGTTCTTGATAGCCCCCAAAAGAAAAACTCAGAAGTCCCAACCAAAAGAACATCTGATTTTGTATCAAAAACAACTCAAACTGATGTTCCCTCCACTAGCTAGCCCAAAGATGCTTCACAAAAGAATATTGTGGAGAAATCAGATCTCCCTAATCAAAATAAAACTCAAACCTCATTCAACTTGGAGAGTGAATTGGCAAAGCTCAAGATACCTATTCCTCTAACATAGTTAATGAATAAGAATGCTTACAGATCACAAGTGATAAAAGCTATGAACATAGAGGCAGGTATGGGTACAGACATAGTAAACATTACTGATGATCAACCAGAGTTATTATTTGGGCCTGAAGTTGATGGAAAATCTGAAAGTGGTGTTGTACCTTATTTTTATGTTAGTTTAAACATTCACGAAAAAACTTTGCACAATGCCATGCTAGACTCTGGTGCTTCTCACAACCTTATGCCTAAGGCTATTATGGATAAATTAGGACTTGATATCACTAGACCTTACAAGTATTTATATTATTTTGATTCAAGTAAAGTAAAATGCATAGGCCTTATCAAAGATTTGTGTGTTACTTTATCACAAATCTCATCCAAGAGCATGGTAATGTACACAGTTGTTGCAGACATACCTCCTAAATATGGAATGCTACTTTCTCGCTCATGGGGAGCCAAGTTACATGGTACCCTACAACTGGACATGTCTTATGCCACCATCCCATTATTTGTTCAACAGAGGAGATTATATAGGGAGACACTGATGAAATACATGGTTAGTAGTCAGGATAAACCACATAATTATCCCTTATATTTGGTTCATTCATACCTTGATTCTTTTGTTTTATACAATGATGGAGACATGGAAAGACAAATTGCAAAGCTGGAGGATGATGTTTATAACTTGGAGGAAAACAAAACAACCCTTGAAGAATAAAAAACAGTGATGATACAATCTGATGAACCAAAAGAACCTCTGTGGAGTTTAGACTTTGATGGTGTTGATAGTAAGGAAGGATCAAGAGCTGGGGTGTGGGTTTCAAATCCAAAAAAATGACATACAGAAAGCCATTCCTACAAGTTAAATTTTCAGTGTACCAACAATATAGCCGAGTATGAAGCCTTAATGCTAGGTTTGCAATTGTTAAAAAATCTTGGTGCTAAGAGAATTTCAATAAGGGGTGATTCTGAACTCATAATAAATTATATCAAAGGTGAATAATCTACTAAACACCCAAGACTGAGAGCCTATAGAAATGTTGTTCTAGATTTCCTGTAGTGATTTACTGAATATGATTTACAAGCCATTCCTAGAGACCAAAACATTCTTGTTGATGGTCTGGCTACCTCAACAACTACTTGTAAGACACCATTTCATCCTAATCGCTAGTATACAGTTGAAGTGAAGTGCATACTTGCTATCCCAGACAACATTAGGCATTGGCAAGTTTTGGGAAATGATGAACAAATTGATTTTTTTTTGCAATTAAAGAATGCGTTTGAATGTGCCAATATAGATGTTGATAGTGACGATGAAAAATCAAGTGTAAATAAGATAGGTTTATAAGAAATAAATAAAAAACAAGAAGATCTAGACATTTTGCAATTGAAGGATAATGTTTTGCCTAGAGGATTAGTCCCATTGAAAGAGTTGTTTGATTTTGATGATGTGGCTAAAAAACCCAAAATTGAACCTACTGGAAAGGAAGTTGAAAACTATAACATAGGAACTGAAAAATAACCAAAGATGATTAAACTGTCAAAATCTTTACCTCCTGCTAAAAAACAGAAATATATAGAATTGTTCAAAGAATTCATAGATGTTTTTGCGTGGAGCTATGAAGATCTAAAATCTTATGATACTAGCATTATACATCACAAAATTCCCATAAAAGAAGATAAAAATCCTTTCAAACAAAAACTTAGGAGAATTAACCCAAAGTTGATGCCTCTGATTGAAAAGGAAATAAAAAAGATGTATGATGCTAAAATCCTTGTCCCATTAAGATTTTCTAAATGGGTGTCCAATTTAGTTCCAACTAGGAAGAAGAGTGGAGAAATCAAACTGTGTATTGATTTCAAAAACCTTAATAAAGTATCTCTCAAAGACAACTATACCTTGCCCAAAATGGACCATATTTTGCAGAATGTAGTTGGGTCTAGTAGAATTTCTCTGTTAGATGGTTTTTCTTGTTACAACCAAGTCTTAGTCCACCCTGATGATCAAGAGAAAAAAAAAACATACTACACCTTGGGGCACTTTCATGTATGTGCAAATTCCTTTTGGTTTAACAAATGTCGGGGCTACATTTACGAGAGCAATGGATATTGATTTTGTGGATGAACTTGGAAGATTCATCATTATATATCTTGATGATATAACTATTTTTTCAAAAATAGATGAATAACACTTACTCCAGCTTAGAAGAGTTTTTGAAAAATGCAGGAGATTTGGAATTTCACTTAGTCAAAAGAAAACATTGATCCCAACATAATTGAAGCCATTAAAAAAATAGATCATCCCAGAAACATAAAATAATTACAGTCTTTCATTGGCAAAATAATCTTTCTAAGAAGATTTATCCCTAACTTGGCAGAACTTCTCAGAAATGTAACAAATATGTTGAAAAAAGACACATAAATAAAATGGACCATAGAATCAAAACATTCCTTTGATCAGTTGAAACAAGCCTTAACAGAAGCCCCTATGCTTATCCTCCCTGATTACACAAAATATTTCCTTCTATTCTCTTTTGCCTCTGAGCATACTATTGCAACAGTTCTTTTGCAGAAGAATAGTGAAGGCCATGAACATCTTATTGCTTTCTTCAGTAAATCCTTGACGATGTTGCATTGAATTATAACATCATGGAAAAGCAGTCTTTTGCTTTGGTGAAAGAAATCAAATATTTCAGAGTATATATTATCCACTCAGACATTATTGCTTATGTCCCAAATTCTGTGGTAAAAGATATTCTGACCCAAGACAACCCTGATGGAAAAAAGGGGTAAATGGATTGTTGTTCTCCTTGAATATGATATTGAGATCAAGCCAACCAATATCATCAAGGGTCAAGGATAGGCTAAATTGATGGCCGAGTCAAACTTTCATGCTTTGGATATTAATTTTCTAGCTACAACGGAGGAACAAGAAGAGCAGGTGACTCCACAAGTTAAAGAGGTTTTCTCAACCTATCCCTGGTATGTAGACCTTATTTTTGTTTTACATCACTTACAAGATCCTCCTGGTTTAACCAAAACTAAAGCTATATTTCTAAAACTCAAAGCTATGAAGTATTGTATTTTAAATGGAAATTTGTATTGGAAAGATGCTGGAAGGATTCTACTAAATTGTTTGTTGAAAGATGAGGCTGATAAAGCTTTGCAAGAATTTCATGAAGGAGATTGATCAGGGGATCAAAATTTGCTCAATTTTCAAAGTTCTTGGATTGAGACGAAAACAGTTCCATTGCGTCCGTCTCGTTTTCCTGATTCCGGCGGTATATTTATTTTCGCGAATGGAGTCCGTATGGAGGAGATATCGCGATTTGACCACCAAGTCAAACAGAGAAAAATTAGGGATGCTCACTGTACCTGTCCGTATAGTCTGTAAGGCCACGTGGAGGGCCGTACCATCTTGCTGACGTGGCAGTTTGATGACATGGCGATTGGTGGTTGGTTGTTCATTGACGAATCGTGTGATGACACGTGTCACATTGGCAAGCAAATGGTAAGAGGGCACGTGGCCCAATGCCTGGGTGCCACGTGGCCCTCGTCGGTTGGTCATTATTTGTTATGTTAAAATTTTTTATGTGGGAGTCCGCGGGGTTCGACCCCGGGACCTCCCCCTTTGCAAAGTCTTAACATATATGCGCTAGCCAATTAACCCGCCTTTGTTCCTTGTTATATGGTCCAACGTATTTGTATTTAAGTTTGGATATGTGCTAAGTTGGAAAAGGGCGCGGGTCGGGGCTTAAGCCCCGACCCATGGTTTCATTACCACATATGTGACCGGGGCTCCGACTGCTGGCGTGTTTGCATTGCAATTTATTGCAATGTTTTATATATAACATATATTACATTATTACATGGCCGTGTATTAAAAAAAGGCGCGTGAATATTGTTTATACATTGTAATGTATTTGGGTGTTGGCGCGTGGTTTTGAACCCGCGACCCATAATACTTGATGCGCATGGGTTTGTATTGCGCGGGGTTTTATGTTATGTAATACATTGTTTAATGCGCGGTTAAGTCCGTTGGCACGGTTTTGAAACGGGCCAACGACTTTTGCGCCCAACCTATGGTTGCATGAGCATATGACCGAATGTCGAGGCGGTTAAGGGCTGGAGGCGCCCTAACCGTTCTACGGTTTGTACCGGTGCGCGGTTGCGTACGGGACTGGGTTCTTTACGCTTAAATGAGCGTGTGTGCCAGGTTTGGAGAACAAGGGTGCAGATTGTAGAACCAGAGA
>ML791517.1:113506-140344 GCA_009831015.1 Picea engelmannii | reverse complement strand
CATAGACTGAGATAGTCTTTTGGTGGTCCAAAAGCTTCCTAATGGGGAGGTGTGATCAGGGGATCAAAATTTGCTCAATTTTCAAAGTGCTCGGATTGAGACGAAAACAGTGCCATTGCGTCCGTCTCGTTTTCCTGATTCCGACGATATATTTATTTTCGCGAATGGAGTCTGTATGGAGGAGATATCGCGATTTGACCGCCAAGTCAAACAGGGAAAAATTAGGGATGCTGACTGTACCTGTCCGTACAGTCCATACGGCCACGTGGAGGGCCGTACCATCTTGCTGACGTGGCAGTTTGATGATGTGGTGATTAGTGGCTGGTTTTTCATTGACGAATTGTGTGATGACACGTGTCACATTGGCAAGCAAATGGTAAGAGGGCACGTGGCCCAATGCCTGGGTGCCACGTGGCCCTTATCGGTTGGTCATTATTTGTTATGTTAAAACCTTTTATGTGGGAGTCCGCGGGGTTCGACCCCGGGACCTCCCCCTTTGCAAAGTCTTAACATATATGCGCTAGCCAATTAACCCGCCTTTGTTCCTTGTTATATGGTTCAACGTATTTGTATTTAAGTTTGGATATGTGCTAAGTTGGAAAAGGGCGTGGGTCGGGGCTTAAGCCCCGACCCATGGTTTCATTACCACATATGTGACCGGGGCTCTGACTGCTGGCGTGTTTGCATTGCAATTTATTGCAATGTTTTATATATAACATATATTACATTATTACATGGCCGTGTATTAAAAAAAGGCGCGCGAATATTGTTTATACATTGTAATGTATTTGGGTGTTGGCGCGTGGTTTTGAACCCGCGACCCATAATACTTAATGTGCATGGGTTTGTATTGCACGGGGTTTTATTTTATGTAATACATTGTTTAATGTGTGGTTAAGTCCATTGGCACGGTTTTGAAATGGGCCAACGACTTTTGCGCCCAGCCTATGGTTGCATGAGCATATGACTGAATGCCGAGGCGGTTAAGGGCTGGAGGTTCCCTAACCGTTCTACGGTTTGTACCGGTGCGCGGTTGCGTACGTGACTGGGTTCTTTACGCTTAAATGAGCGTGTGTGCCAGGTTTGGAGAACAAGGGTGCAGATTGTAGAACCAGAGATAGCAAAGAAGAAGGGGAGACTTCAAGGAGGCTATCTTCTTCATTTTTCGACTGTTTCAGGTGCCGTCAGAGCCTAGACAGGGGTTTTGGGACGCTGCGGAGCCATTGGAGTAGTCATTTTGTTGATTTGAGCACTGTAAGACTTGTTTTTAATCACTTTGAGCAATTTAATATAAAAGATCCATTTGGAGGCTGGACCAGGAGATGTAGCTCGGAGTGGGGTGAACTCCTTTATCAAGTTGTTGTGTTTATGTCTGATGTTCAATGATTTTTGATGCTGTCTATGTTTATTTCTACATAAGTAATCCTTTCTTATGTGTTGCAAATTGATCCGGTTGCTTTAAACACATAACATTTCACTTGCAATTTAATTTAATCAAGTTTATCAAGTCTTCTTCAATTTTAGATCAGAGATTGCAGTGGACAATTGAACTAGAACACCACTGCCAACAAAATTCCAAGAGATCATTTCTACTGGTCAACTTTATTTGCAGATGTCCACAAGAAAGTGACCTCCTGTCATAGATGTCAAATCTTTGAAGGCAAAAGGAAACTTCTGCCTTTACGCTTGAAACCAATTTCAGTTGAAACTCCTTTTCAACAATGGGGTTTGGATTTCATTGGAGAAATCCATCCACCGTCATCAGGCCAACACAAATGGATTCTCATAGCCACTGATTATTTCACCAAGTGGATTGAATTTGTACCCACCAGGCAAGCCATTGATGCTGTGATCATTAATTTTTTGGAAACTAACATTCTTTGAAGATTTGGATGTCCCAGGAAAATTATCATTGACAATGCAACAACATTCAAATCAAAGAACATGGTATATTTTTGCAGCAAATATCAGATCACCTTAGGACACTATACTTCATATTACCCTTAGAGGAATGGATTAGCAGAGTCTTCAAACAAGATTCTGGTCAACATCATCAAAAAGTTGATGCAGGACAACAAAAAGTCATGGCACAACAAGCCGGTAAATGCACTATGGGTAGATAGACTTACTACAAAGAGGTCAATTGGCATGTCCCCATACTAGTTGGTCTATGGAATGGATGTTGTCTTTCCCACTTATTTAGGTGTCCCTGTCATGAAAATACTGTAGGAAGTACAGGTAGAACCAAATGACATCCATAGGAGAATCAATCAGACTATACAACTGCAACAGTCCAGAGAAGAGGTCTAGAACCAAAATCAAGTGATTCAGAAAAATATCAAGAAGATCTATGATAAAAGGACCAAGGCTATTGACTTCCAGATAGGAGACAAAGTAATAAAATGGGACTCAAGGAATGAAGAAAAGGGAAAGCATGGAAAATTTGAGAATCTATGGAAAGGTACATTCACAATACATGCCTACAGAGGAATTAATGCATTTTTTTATCAAGGATATGGATGGAGCAGACCTGCCAGGAAGACCTGTCAATGGCAGAATGCTCAAGCACTATGTTACACAAGAATGAAAGTTTTTCTCACTCAGTTCATTGTAAATACCATTTTACTTTTTTTGTCATGAGTGGGCGAATTTTATCAGTGGTTGAAGCCCGAAGAGAAGGCCCTAAGCCCATGATAAGTTCTCACCAAATTTACATTTACAATAAAACTAATCAGAATGCAGAAACTACTGAAGAAGAGGATTCAAGGCAACAGGTAGCTAGTTCTTGGTACCTCACAAGGACAACACCATCCCCAAGTGGAGCCACTGTTATAACCCTATATTTCATAGTATCACCTGGTGATTGAAATTTCTTCCTCCAGTCATATTTCATTGTAAATAATATTTCGCTCTGCAAATGATTTACAAAAAGAACAAGAAAAAGAAAAAGAAAAAGAAAAAGAAAAGGAAAAAGAAAAAGAAAAAGAAAAAGAAAAGGAAAAAGAAAAAGAAAAAGAAAAGGATGAAAATAGAAAAAATGAAAAGAGGGTACAAAAGAAAAAGAAAAAAGAAAAAGAAAAGAAAAGAAAAAATATAAAAAAAGAGAAAAATATAAAACCCCATCAAAAATTAATTTAGTTTGAATCATATTGTATAATCATGATCAAACTCTTTAAATTTGTGTTGATAGGCTAGAGAATAAGTTTGGTCACACTGTTTAATCTTGGCCAAATTAGTTAGGTTAGAGTAATAATTAATCCAAGAGTCTAAGCTAGATTAATATGTTAGATGCCTAGGTTAGTATATAGGTTAGTGATTTTGGTTTCAAGAAAAATTGAAAGGGGATGTCAAAATACCCCTTGTTTGATTAAATTTTATTATTGTAGCTTAGGCAAATAAAACTATGGTGTAAAGTGGAAAAAAGTAAGCTTAGCGCTACCTAGCGCATATTTTTTATCCTAAGTTTACTAGTGGAAAAGACCCTTTGTCATGTAGTGACTAATTCTCGCACAGGTTGTCATCGAAACTCCCATCACCTCATAGATTGACGATCCTTAGCACTTTTTGAACCCCCCCTGACCTTTCTGTATTTAATGGTGGGGGGGGGGGGGGGGTTTCTGAAAAGTGGTTTCCCCACTGCATCGGTCCCACCTAACGTGGTGCTCTCACAACATTTCAGACTTCCCCCCTCTGAAATACGCTACCACCTACTGCCCCTCTGAAATATACCCAAACCACCATCCAATACCACTCACCCCACTCTGCCACCGTACCCTATTTCTACCTTCCATATGTCCCATCCTACATACCCGTTACCCAATTAAAGTGCTCCCTGTGACCGCTAATTTCCCCGTCACCACCCTGTGCCATAACAGACACCTCCAACACACTGTAAAACCCCGTTTCATCACCCTGTAATGCCATTTTCTGATATAGACACTGAGGACACCGCGTCAAAACAAGATTTCAAGCTAACTGCCACAATATTTCACCGTCAACATGCGTATTTTTCCTCGGGTAATCACAATTCCGCCATTAATTTACTTTAATCTCTGTCAATCATTCCCCCCATGGCCAAATCCATTGATACAATTGAGAACCCGATCCTTCCCCCTCATGTCGACCTGGACCACATACCTCTGGCAGATAAAGACTACAAAATACAGAGTCGAGGTGTGAATTCGACTTCTTCGAATTGTAGTCATGACTAAAAGACATTTTTCTAGACCAAAGTGATGAAATTGGACTCTGGCAGTCCAATTTACCTCTGTATATGTTCCCTCAAACCCACCATTTCCCCAAATTCGCCCTCATATGCCAAGCTGGCTATTTTCCCGACCAAAGGGCCATTATTTCCTCCTCTAGAGAAACCCTGTTCACAATCACCTCTAAAGCCATTGACCAGATGCTGCGAATCCCAGGAAAAGACTCTGCGATCCTGTTTTCCATTGAAGCCCTAAATGACCTGTACCAAAATCTCACCTTCCCCCAAAGTGCCCATATTTTTGAGATTTTTCTACCAGAAGACGCCTAATTGCCCAAGAAAAATCCCCCTCATTCATCCTCCATCTTCACTGTCAAATCCAACCAGATCATTTCCATTCTTTCTTGCTTGTTAGTATATTACTTAGACAAATGGGTAGATGAGCCTATCCTAGGTTTTCTATCTATATTTTCCATAGAAGAAAGAGTTTCTGTTAAATTCAACTTCAGTCAATTTCTGGCTGATAACATTCATGATCAACTTTTTAGGTTTCCAACTGAAGGAATGTTCAAATATTCCTCAGTTCTGGTTTATATGTTCTTGTTTTTTCAGTCAGATAGGTTTCCTTTTGCACTTAAAAAATTAAACCAGGAAGGAAACCCACAGTCAATGACCTCATGGACCTCATTGGTGAGGAAACATTCAACATAGTACAACTTCAAGGACTTCATAGACCAGTTCTTTCACCCAGTTGTTTACATGTTGAAAAAAAACATAGAGACAAGGATCAATGAATAAATTCAAAGAATCTCGTACCTTTCTGATCTAGCTAAGACAGGGGATTGGTACTTATACCAAAACCACACAAAGATAAGATTATATGGATATGAGCTTCCACCTTATAGATTTCCCAAATACCTCCCTGTGAGGATTTTTTCACTAGAATACATAAGGAAGATGGTGAACTCAGATGAAATCCACCTTGTTGTGGAAAAAAAGAAGCAACAACTCGGAATCAAGACTCAGATTGGCCCTTTCATCTGCAACAACAGATCAACAAGAGAAGAATCAAATAAACTCTTGAAACATATGAGGTTTACTCTGAGTTCCACTTGGGCATATGACCCATTTGGTGTCATCTCTGAACTCAGAGTCAAGCAGAGAAGTACTCCTTATGCTCACACACAGAAGCCAGAGGTGAAGAAATATATGAACCAGACAGAGTGGCAGGAGAACACATTCCTAGAAATAGAAGAACAACCTACCCATGTCACTACTTCACATACTAACACACCTCAAAATAAAATAGAGAAGAGATAAAGAAAGGAGGTTTCTCCTTCAATCACAGAGGTATCAACCGAAGAATTCCAAGTTTACAAAAAGAGGGACAAGACTAGTCATGCTCTAGATTTTCTCAAGGAAGGAGAAATGCAGTCCACCATAGTTTTGGAGGGACCTCACTCTTCATCCTACTCAAACAATCATTTCATAGTGTCTAATTCATCACCAACATCTCAAAGACACCAAGAAACTACTCTAACAGCTGAATCAACTCATGGGAAAACAGATTCAAACATTTTTGACAAGTATAAATAGATCAAGAAAAGAAATGAGCTTCTCAACAACAACACATATGCTTAGTTTTGGAAGCAGATCTCCACTTCTCAACACACATTGTTGTCATCCTTTGACACAGAAAGAGGAAGAATGCAAATGGAATTCTTACAAGCATAAGTTCCCCATCCTAAAACAGCTGCAGACTATAAGAAGACTTCCTTTGAGTTTGATGTAAAGGATGCCCATCCAGTGGACCAGATGGATATGAATAGGTAGACGGGAGAGATGATATTATCTACCTTGAAAAATACCTCAATGACTGCTTCAAAGTTGCAGGTATCCCTGAACAATATTCACTCCCAATTGAAGCTGGAGAAAATCTCTTCTTTGGCCAAGGACAACGAAATCAAATCATTAGAAGAATTGGTGCTGAAGATTGGGTATGACCCAACAAATGTCAAGGAAACAGAGGAGTTATTAAAAAAAGAAGAAAGTTAATATAGCATCTCTGAGAAAGCAGTTGAATCTTCGAGCTACAAAATATTCACAAGCCAAAGAAGTGGTTGAGACTGAGGGCTACAAAGAAGAAATGTTGAAGCTAATCATGGAACATAATGCACAAATAAGAGAAATTGAAGCATAAATGGATAAATTGATAAAGGAAAAGGAACATAATGTTCAAATGGACATGATACCACTAGAGGTAGTCCCTCTTATAGGAATTAGAACAACAAAAATCCCATAAGCAATCCCAGTACAAGTTTCAGATGCATCTGACAAACTTGTAAAATCCATGGAAGACATGTCCATCCAAGGGGAAGAGATCATAAAACTGCAGGAATAGGTAAAGAACTTGCAAGAGTTGAAGTCAATGTTACAAGCCAGTCACCAAGAAGAAATGCATAAGTCTCAAAGGCTTAGTCAAAAGTTACAACAACTAGAGAAAGAGACTTCCATGGCAAAAACTTTAGCCCAAGCTAAGGAAAATATTTGGGTAGATATCAACAAGTCAATGTCAGAAATTTGGCCATCCATACAGATCATCTTTGAACATCATGAGTTAGTACAAAAGGCCCAGGGAGAAATTGAGATCATCAAAGAAGAATTAGGAGAAAGACCCACAGAGGCCAGTGAACTTATCATATTTCTAAACTCCAAAAACAAGTAGGAGCTAGAAGAACTACAAATTGAGGATAGAACAAAGACCTTCCTTGATATCAAGAAGGTCCTGACCAAAAAATGATTGATGTTGTAGCTACAATAAAAGACTCAAGTGATGGACATGGGTGTGCAGATATTTTTCAGTAAGTTTGAGGTACTACACAAGAAAGGGCTTCCTCGATTGTTAGTACTTAATGACAAATTGATCACTATGTCTGACTACAAACATAAAATAAGTGCAGTGGCAAAGGACAGTTCAAAGTTTGCAGGGATACAAGGAAGCATTACTGGTAAAGATTTCCTAGAAACACTACAGTTAGACTTGAGTATTCAACAAGATATTAATCATATCTTCATCACTAGGCCCACCTTTTACAAGTACACGGAAATGGATGAGATATACAGGAAATTACTCAAGATTTCTATCCAAGGTAAAAAGAGGTGGGAAGATCTATGCGCTTTACTTGAGTAGAGACAATTTTGGTGTTCTAGTCAGCATGGAGCAGCCAACCAAATTCAAAGAGATAAGTCACCAACCACTTTCACTAAATCAACACAAGGGATTCGAGCAAATCAACAAATCCCTATATTTTGTATTTTAGAAATCTAGTTAGTTAGATATTCCTCTATAATATCCTAGTGATTTATGACAGGATATGATGTAAATAGTTTTATAAATACTTCTCTCTTCGAAGTATTATGGGTTGATTTTTGCACCAAAGAGCTATTGTGTAATTTTTCAAAGGATCGACTAGTAGTAAAAGATGCTTATTCACAAGATTCTTGTGTGAGATTGTTGGTGATGTATTTCTCTCTTCATCAAATGTTTTCTCATTCTCTATAATCATTTCATGTATTTCCAATTCTAATCATTAAAAGAAAGTCAAAAGAACAGAATTTATTTCATATACTTTGTCTCTGGTTTTTTAATGATAAGCATGTTGTTCATCTGAAACTGAGTGAAGAAATTCTTAGCTACTCCTCTGCTTAGTGGATTTCCCCCTCTCTTCCCTCTTATTCATTCCATTTAATATGAATAGATCCAACAATTTTACTACCCTGCCCTGTGGAGAAAAACTTATAAAAATATGAAAACGATCTTCATCTTTAAGTACAGACCCCATAGCCTAATGGAAATTTAAGCATTTTTTCAGCCAATTATTTCAAACAAACAAACAAAACTCGAACTATCATAACTAGCCTAACATTTTAAAACTCAAACAAATCTATATCTTATAGAGATATCCCTCTCAGAAGTTGGCGGGGATAGATCCTAGCTTCCAGAGTGGTTTAGTAGTTACCTCTGTCAATTTCTTCTATAACCTATGGAAATTACAGAGTGATAACATAACTGTTAGGGAGACATTGGATTTAGAGGATGGAAAACTATGGGAAAATGCCATGGATGAAGAAATGGAAGCCTTGGATAAGAATGAGGCTTGGGATCTAGTGGAGTTGTTGACTGGAAGAAATCCCATTGGTAGAAAATGGGTATTTAAAAGGAAGTTGAATGCAGAAGGCAAAGTGGAGAAATAAAAAGCTCAGTTAGTAGCAAAGGGTTATTCCCAGGTTGAGGGAATTGATTTTGGTGAGATTTTTTCTCATGTTGTCAAGTTAACTTCTATTAGATTTTTGTTATTTGTTGTTGTTGCATTTGATTTTGAAGTATAATAGATGGATGTGAAGACAACATTCCTACATGGGGATCTGGAAGAAGAAATCTATATGAAGCATCCAGAAGGGTTTGTTGTGAAGGGAAAGGAGTTGGTATGTAAGATAAAAAAGTACCTGTATGGTTTAAAACAATCACCAAGGATGTGGTAGAAAAAAATTGATACTTATATGTTGGGACTTGGCTTCACAAGAAGCAAAGAAGATCGTTGTGTGTATTTTAAATTAATTGGTTATCATTTTATTTATTTGGTCTTATATGAGGATGACATGTTGTTTATAGGAAACAACAACGAGATTATTCAGGATGTGAAAACTCAGTTGTCCTCTAAATTTGACATGAAGGATCTCGGTGGTGCAAATTTCATTTTGGGCATGGAAATTAAAAGAGACAGGAAAAAGAAGAAACTCTGGTTAAATCAGAGAAAATATGTCGAGAAAATATTGTAGAAGTTTAATATACAGGAATGTAAACTGATCAAGGTCCCTATTCTTGTTGGTGTTAAGTTATCTACGGATCAATGTCCCAAGACACAAGAAGAGGAGGAGGACATGTCTCGTGTTCCATATGTGAGTGTAGTTATAAGGTTGATGTATTCAATGGTCTATACTAGACCAGACATTGCACATGCAGTGGGAGTTTTGAGCAAGTATATGTCAAAACTAGGGAAGGAGCATTGGACAACAGTAAAAAGGGTTTTCAGGTATTTGCATGGCACTGCTAGATATGGATTGTGCTACCAATGAAGACCAGGATTGGAAAAAGTGTTCGAAATACACAGATTTGTGGATTCATACTGGGCTGGAGATCTGGATCGTAAGAGATCTACAAGTGGGTATGTGTTTAACCTGTTTGGAGGAGCAATAAGTTGGATGAGCAAAAGAGAGGTTGTAGTGGCACTTTCAACTACAAAAGATGAATACATGGAAGCCACTCATGAAAGTAAGGAAGCAACATGGTTACAAATATTGTGTTTGGGTTTTGGGTTGGTATAGCAAGCTATAATGATAGAATGTGACAGTCAGAGTGCAATTTTTCTGGCGAAGAACTTGACTTATAATTCAGGGACAAAGCATATTGATATTCAATATCACTTTGTGAGAGACATGGTTGAAGAAAAGAAAGTGTTGTTGATGAAGGTGGATACTTTGAAGAATTTTGCAGATTCATTAACAAAATATATGATCCCTGAGAATTTCTCTTGGTTTAGAGGATCTATGTGTTAGACAACTGAGAGGGGGGGGGGGTGAATCAGTTGTGTCTGTGCTTAAACAATTATGGTTCTTTTAAAATTTTTATAGAGACACTAAATGATGATCACAATAATGTATGGAAATAAACAATGGTACTTTCATCATCATTCACATATGTGAGAAACACAGAGACAGATATTTCCTGAGGAAACCCATGCAGGGTAAAAACCTCTTTTTCTTTATATGATAAGTAATGGTTACAATCTTTACAATATCATACATATGAGCACCAACTCATAATGAGGCTACAACCTCAGTTTTGCAAGATGCACCTTGCTGAGAGCACCAACTCTCTGTTTTCTCTAGCACCCACTAGAAGGAAGCACCAACTCCCTAGTTTCTCTAGCACCAACTAGAAGGAAGCACCAAATCCCTATGTTCAAGCACCCACATGAACCTTTGAAGACACCAGTCCTCCCTAGCTCCTCCCAACCACCCTGAAATATAAATCTTTGCTACTGAAATTTATTACAGTGATATGATGTTCAATAGTGGCTTACCAGACTTATCACTGTTCTGTTGCATTTCGTTGTTCTGTCTGCCTCATTGCCTTTCTGCTCACCTCACTTGCTCTGTCTATTCTTCTACTATTTATGCTCTGTGCGCCATGTCCATTCACTACACAGTTCCACTTCTGTGCTGTTCAACTGCTGCACTCTCCTCCTTTACACATGAATCACCTTCACCAACAACAATCACAACAAACTCCTATAGCAACAACCACCCCTTCTCTTCTCTGTCCTGTGTATATCTAGATTATGTGCATCTTGTGCATGCAATATTCTCCATTCCTCTACATGCTCATCCCGCACTCATCTTCTCCACATCTCAAGTGTTCTGCGTGATCATCATCGTGACTCTTTAGCTTCTCTGGCTGTTTTCCCACGCGTTCAGCATCACTGGGTGTTATGCTGAGATTCCTCAGCCTCTCTGGCAGTTGAGACTCTTCATATTCTCTGTGACAGTCGAGCTCACCTTCTCTGTTTCAGTTACGGGCCTCAATGCCCATCTAGCTGTCCATCACCATCACATACATCTTCATTCCTCTTGAAGATTCCCAGTGGCTCTTTACCTTCTCTGTCAATCATCCCATGTGTCTTCAAGTCCTCTGGCTGGAACCATCAGTGGTTTCTGGCAGTTATACTATATCGTGCTACAATAGCCCTCTAATCTCCTTCAGGTTTATTTGCACTGTTGGATGTACTTTATTAATCTTGCTACACTAGCTCCTTCCCCAATGTGATTATGGTCATAACCAAGCGCCTATGCAAAAAGCGTTTTTCGTGAATTCGCGTTTCATGGATCTGGAGATGTGGCATCTCAACTTTCCAAGTCGCGATCCCTGATACCTCGTAATGGAGTGGGATCAACGGTCCTGATCAGAGCTTGATTCTACGGCTGCGATTGCATCGCAATTTTGCATATCGCGAAATCGACATTCTTGTTGCATTGTTTCTTTGACATCTCCAAGTTGTGATCCCTGAAACTCCGATATGGAGTTAGATCAATGGTCCAGATCTCTTCTTGATCTAATGATTGAAAATACGTCACGATATCGCATATCACGATTTCGCCATTTCTGTTGCACTGTTTCTTTTCTTTTTGAATTCGCGATTTGCGAAACTCCGATAAGGATTTGGATCTACGGTCCATATATGATCTTGACTCAACGGCGGTGATTGAATCGCCATATCGCATATCGTGATTTCGGCATTCTTGTTGTCAAGTGTTTTTGTCACTTCAAAGTCCCGATCCCCGACACTTCCATAAAGAGATCATATCAACGGTCCAGGTCACTTCTTAACTTTAACAGCTACAATTAAATCGTGATTTCGCATATCAAGAAATCAAGGTTTCTGTTGTCAATAATCTTTATCATGTCCAACTCCTGATCCCCAAAACTCTGACAAGGACTGGGATCAACGGTCCATATTTGTCCTCGATCCAACGGTCGAGATTATATCGCATATCGCGATTTCGCGAGTCCTGTGATTATTATTCTTTGACTTCTTCAACTCGCGATCCTCAAAACCCCGACAAGGAGTCGGATCAATGGTCCACATAACCCCTTGAGATGGATGGTCCTCCTGCTTTCAGGATTTTGTGAGCCCATTTTCTCCTTGCACTTTAAAAACCGTGCAGGTTTTCCCCGATCCAACGATGGTCGGATCCTGTGCTTAGATCTAACGCCTGAGATCTATCCTCCTCTTCAGCACGCGCTCTTCTTGTTTCTATTCATAGCTGACGGCCCTCATGCTGTCGGAATTTTAGATGGGATCCAATGATCAGTGACGCTTCTCCTCCAAGATTACACATCCTTCTTACTTGGAAGAATTTCGACTCTGCGCTAATTCCTCCTGAGCCTGCGTTGTTCCTGTTTGTCCATCAATTCACATTCTGATCCTGCCATCTTCACTGTTGTACTTACCATCAATGACAAGCATACACTACTTGTTAAGCATTTGCCAACACTATGGGCATTGTTGTGCTAGATTGTGGATTATGTAACCCTGTAACCCTTTCTATGCAAAGAAACCAACAAGTGGGAGAATGTTGGATATGTGTTATATTATTTGCACGACTAGTCCTAGTATCTGCTACGTTGTGTCGGGCGCATGGGGGGGTTTGAGGGGGGTCGCTAGGCCCCCGATAATTTTTTTCCTTGAGAAACGTGTCACATTTTTTCCTCATTTTTCGTGCCCATTATTGGGTGGTTTTTCGGAACATGCTTTTTGCCGATGGTTTTCTATTTACAATTAAGGAAATAAGTTTTTTGACTAATCCATGTCATTGGGTTAGGGTATTAGATGTCGTTGGCTACTATATGTATATTGTATTGTAAACAATGTATCACAATGAATCAATATAGAATATGTTGGTTTTCCTGGTTTTGGTTTCCAAGGGAAAAATTTCTTTGTAATGTGTGTATTTTCCATTGTATCTTTTTTGTTCTTTTACTGAAAATCTGTTTGTAGTAAATATTGTACAAGGTTAAAATCTACACTGTAGCACAACGAATGTGGATATTCATGTTTTTACCTTGAAAGGATTATGGGAAGTAAATAAAGAGAAATGTGAAGCTTAGTGATGGGTGTTCTATATGCACTAAAAACACACTAAAAACCCTGAATTAAATTGTCAACATGGGGTAAGTAAACTTAGAGTTGTAGCAAAATATATGCCAAGGTAGAAGGGTTGGTATTATAGTCTGACTAAGGAAGTGGCTATCTAAAGGCTAATATGTTCAAGCAAATCTATCTAATGATCAAACCCTACTAAGGAATTCAAACTATGTACCCTAAGTAACCTTTGAACAGAGGATTGATGGAGAGTTCTAGGAAAGCAAATGAAAACCCTACTTAAAGAAAATTAGTTCAATCATAACAATAAGAAAAAAACAAACTATTCATCTAATAAGAAAATAGCAACATCAAACTAATTTAACTAACCTATTGAAATTCAATAAACAACTATCCTGTGAAAGCAAGAAAATAGACAAGCAACTACACTATCTAAGAAAAAATAGACAAGTAAGCAACTAACCTATTAAAGCAGGTAAACAACTAACTAACCTAGGATAACTTTTACAAAAAGTAAACTAATTAAAACTTCTCAATAAGAAACTAACTAAGCTAAGAGATAAGTGAACTCAATCCTTAATCTAATCTCACAACTATATCTAATTTACAAAAGGAAATCTACTAAATTGAAAGCAAGAGGAATTAACAACTAACCTTTAATCTATGATAAGAAAACTACTCTTTAATCTATGAAAGCAAGAAAACTATCTATCCTACAACAACAAGACAACTATCTTCTGATCTATGAAAGCAAGAAAACTATCTTCTAGTCTGTGAAAGCAAGAAAACTATCTTCTAGTCTATGAAAACTCAAATATAGTGTTGATGGTTGTGTCTCCGGAGTCTTATAATATCACAATGGCATTTAACAATGAAAGATAATTCAAGAGGGATAAACTCGATATTGACTCAAATAACAAAGTGAAAAGTGTGAATTAGGCAATCCAATGAGAACTTAGCCATTACGGAAATAACATCAATTACCCTGCATATCCATGTGATTATTACTCATGCATTAATCATCAACAGTTATAAAGAGATCATGAAATTCAATTGCACTCTATACTATGTAAGCAAACTCATAACTAAATTCAATCATTAACTATAAATTGAAATTGCTACCTAGATCTAAGAAAAAAATTGCATGAAGTAAACTAAACTAGTTCTATTTGACAATTCAAATTGAAAACAGAGAAATGCTTATAAACAAAAATTAAACATTATTTCAGCATATGACAAGAAAGAAAATAAACAACTAAATGATGAATTAAATATATAAATCTAAATGAAAACTAGATCAACAAACTAGAATTAAAAACTAAAGTCTAATGACTATCCATCCACCGAAACTCTGTCAAATAAAGCCTGAATTAAAATTTTTGTTTTAAAACTTTGTTTTAGACTCTATTTCAGCATGTAGAAATTCTAGCTATCTTCTAATTACATACAAGGGTTAGTGTCTAAGCTTGCAAGATTGCTTCTACTAACTAATAACTCATTGCATACTAACAAGATTCCTCATAATAACCTGCAAAAACTAAGTTAAATTAATTAAATCATAAACAACAAATTAAATAACAAAGAAGTAAAATGATAATTCATGTACATAAAAATGAATAAAAATGCATCTACGCTATCTAATTCACAAATAAACTCATAGAATAGTTACCCAGACTGCTGGTGCCCCCCCAACAAGTCGTGGTCACTCTTCAAATGCACACCACGATCTTCAACAACACAAATTTGCCATTAAAACTAAAAACATAGTTTTACACAATTCTGGCAAAATGAAAATGGCAAAATAGAGGGAAATTGTCCTTTCCCTCTAACACACGACTTCCTGGACTTCTCCCCTATTGTATGACCACCACGGTGGTATTTATAAACTTTACAGACTGAGAGGTCGACCACTGGAGGGTCGAACCTTTTCTAAAAATAGTAAATTACATTTAATGATGCCCTAACTACCAAAATGAAGCGAGCCAATAATCGCCCACCATAAAAACCCAAATCGAGTTGTCAAGAGTTCAGTAGCTGGAGGGCACAAGCACGAGAAAAACCCATGTCTCAAATTCTCCCATCGTTGGCCTCCAATACCATAATCACCAAATCGCCCATCATTTTTGTGTAGAACAAAGTGTCGCATGGAGTACCAAACTAAGTGTCGGACTGAGTGTCGGAAGCAAAAACAAGCTGCAATTTTTCCCCGTGACACACAAAACATGAATTAGTCTCTTGGGATCATAAAACCATACTGATTTAAACGCAAAATCATTGCAAAACAAGAATTATGCATACCTGGTGTGGATCATAGCATTTTGACACAAAAGCTCTTTAAAAACTTCTTCAAAACATGAAAACGCATATACACATTTGGCAAAAAGGATCTAATTAACTTCATAAAATCGGTCATATCACGGGCCCAACATTACCCCCACACCTAATATTTTGCAGGTCCCACTACAAACAAAAATAAATTGCCCTTCATGACTAAACTTGTGAAGGAGGGGGTGGATTACCTTTAGAAGCTTCTCCCTCTTACCCGGGGGATTTTGACTTAGGATTTTTATGGTGTTTCAATTGCATCCAGAGACTATTATTGGTGGAAGTCATATCATCAACCAAACGCTGTAGATAATTCATCTTGGCTTGTAGGACAACGTTATCATGGTGTAAATGACAACTCAACGTTATCATGGCGTAAGTTTGAACTGGAGGGTTTGGAGTTTTTGGAGGCTGTTGATAAAATTTGAGGAATCCTTGAGATATATATTATACCCTTGATCCTTTAAACCATTCAAAACAACAATTTTACCTTTGCAAAATTAGTTCCAAAAGTGATTTCCCAAAAGCGCAACAATTCTAGCTTGACGAACTTGTGAAAAATAGGTATCAAAGTGACACCTGTAACTACAATACAGTAAATCCTGTGTAAAAACTGAGAGAGGTTTTTGTTTTTGAATATGTACTTGATAAAAAACTCTCTTGGTTTTATAAACTTCACTTCCAGTTGTTAGGAAAACACAAAAATAAAACATAACTAAAACAAGAAAAACATTGTGTTTTATTTTATGAAAAACTACGCCTCTAAGATGATTGAAGATATCCCAAACCATAACATATATTCAAAAAATGAGAGAGGTTATTGTGTTGTGGTATGTTATGAACAAAAAAATCCTTCAGGTTTCAAAATTACTTTCCCATGTGTTCATAATCCTATCTTTAAGTTGGTTACTCAAAACTTGCAGAAGCGCAATGTGCTCTTAGCAGAAGTGCAACATGGTCTTTGAGAGGGATTTTGGAGGCCTTCCCAGAGGATTTCTGGGCTGAAAGTGGTATGGTTGGAAATTTTATGATGTCTTCTACACAATGGAACCATAAAGCACTGCAAATGCCTTCTCCAAACCTTTGGAAAACTGACTTGAAGTCAAGTTGTCCAAATGTGCAGAAACCCTCCTATAATGACTGTATTTGGGGAATTTATCTCAAATAATAACATTTGTGCATAAACGAAAGGAGGATTTTGTTCATTGGTCTATTATTTAAAAAAAAACTCTTTCACTTTTGTCAAATTCATCTTCTTTAATTCAGAAACCAATTTTAAAGTAGAACTTTGATCAAGACAATCATCTAAAAATTTATGACAAGGAATGATGACATGACCATGATGAAAATTTATGACCTTGGATTAGTGGAGGGAGTATTATTGACACCTATACACACCAAATGACAATTTTACAACCAATATATGTCAAATTTAATTTGATAATTTTATTTTGAAAATATAACAATTTGACCTAATAACCCTATCAATCACATGAAAGGGTAAATTTCATCACTGGTGACTGACAGAACTGACAAATACTAACAAAAGTCTTGGTTTGTACTGGTAGGCATGGTGAACAGGAGAATTTTTATTTCCTTTCATCGATCTGTAACAATTCAAACAACTGTTCCTCTTTTCATAAGCTTGTAATACAGATGGTAGTAAGTATTTATCAGTTGTTATCGCTCTGTATTTGTCACAAAGAGTTGTTAAGTATAAGCAGTCTTCTATATCATAAACATAAACATGCACAGTAAGATTATAACACACATAATGATGTCAGAAATATATAATTTAGCATACCAATACAAACAATTGCTGATATAATATCCCAAGACATTGTAAAAACACAGTATGACGAAATTTTGACAAAAATCTTACTTCCTCTTCTCATGGGTTTGCTATACAAATGGGTCGTGCTTAGCGCTTTTTAGCTCATGAAAACCCCCCTAGACTGAATATATGGCAAGTCCTCGTGCCATGAATTATAAATATGCTTCTTGGTCTTCTTGCCTGATGAGGCTGCAGGGGTATAACAAGTTTCTTGGACTTTTGGTCTGGTAAAGGAATAGCTTGAGCATGAGGGTTTGGGTGGAGTAACAGTCCCTAGATCAAGAGTCTTCTTGCTAGTCTTGATTGTAAGATGAGGGTTTGAAAATTGGTAAATGAACTCATCCCACATTTTCCCCAATTCGGCTAAGACAAGTAGTTTGATAAGGCTATGGTGAAATAAGTTGTTATGGGGATTGGTTGAATTCTTCCTCACTTGAGAAGACATCCTCTCAAGACTCTTTAAGAAGTAAAATGGAAAATTCAATGTCTTGTTGAACTAAAAGTGAGATAATGATCAAAAGTGATAGGCTTTAAAGATGAAATATCTACCTTCACATGTAATCAATCTGGTGATGACTATGAGAGGGTTGATTAGCTCCTCTTTTATCCACTCCTTGGAGTATCCCTTAGCTCCAGAGATGTTCTGAAATTTGGTTTTGAAAACCATGTTATAGCTTGATATTGGAAACTAGTGGTGTTTAAATCAGTGGTATCCAACTCTCGGGAGTTTTGTGGCTGAGGCAATTGATTCCTCAGAGGTCACAAACACAGTGAATAGGAGTTGAGGCAGGCTAAGAGTGTTCCATTGCTGTTTATTTTTCCACCATGCTCACTCAATCCACTTTCATAGAACATGTAATGTCAAACCTACAATGAACATCATGTAACAAGCATATAAAATGTAATGTGAAACCTACAATGAACAACCTGTAACATAAATAAACCAACATAGTGGTATGTTAAGGACATATACAACAATTTATATCACACAAGAGTTTATCACTTCAAAATAAAATGAATGCTGATGTAATAACCTGTATCATGAAAATAATACAAAATTTTTACAAAGATTTACTTCTATAGGCAATGATCATTTGTCAACTCATGAACCCCTCGACCACACCTAATTATTGTGACACCTCACAATCAAAAGTATAGGAAACCAGTCAGTTCTCTCGATAGTTGAAGATTTACAGTTTGTAAAATGTAAAGATAAATTTCACAGATTGGTCTGACGAGACAGTTAGAAGATGGCCCCACCTATAGGATAAGAGATCCTATATATAGATAAGAAGAGGTAGGCAAGAGAGTTTCAAGATAATCTCAGAGTTAGTTACCAATGTCAAGTTTATGGAGTTCATTAACCTTAGCTTAACCATACATACTTCATGTCCGCTTTGTCTACAAGTAATGTCGTACATCAGGACAAGTTTAAATTTATTATTTATTTTTGTTAGATTACCATCCTCGATAGGTATAATGCCTCGCTACCAGAAAGCCTGTTCAGTACTCCAGCAGGTTTACCTAGTCATACCACAGGCCGATACCCACTGCCAGCAGACCTGTTCAGTATCCCGGTGGGTTAGCCTCTTACACCCTCAAAGACTGGCCCTCCATCTTTTAGGATTTTAGTATAAGATCGTTTTATGCAAGAATATGGGGGGATAACTCTAAAAACAATTTTTTCTTTCTTTTTATTGGGATGGTATTTATGTTGGAGGATGACTTTCCGTTATCTCCATGGACTACAAAATGGCCGAATACGGCTAAATAAACTGACAATACTCGACTAGATCAACAGACAATGGATCTTAGCTGGAATACAAATAAGCAACTAAAGATAATACTCGGAATATGGGAGAACTCCAGAATCAATGGATGCACTGGGACTATGGCAGCTCTGACGGTAACTGCTGGAAGTCTGGAAAGTTTTCCCTGGGAGCTATACTTCTCAGAATGGCCTGGAAACTGTCCCAAATGATGCGCCCTTCTCTAGTCCTCAGTACCAGTATCTGTCGGATCCCTCTACTGATGAATTTGGACCCCAGATCGATACCCTTGGGGGAATTCATCCCTCTTCTTCTGGCAAAATGCATCCTAGTGATTTCACCATCGGAATCGGCCGAGATATGTCTCAAAATTACCGACTTGGTCTACTAGGAAATGGGTCGGAAGGGTTTCCCTGAATCTGGTTTGAGGCTCGCTCTGGAACCCCAAATGTGCCTGCCAAAAGTGTCACACGTCCAAGTCTGGAAAATGCATCCCAGATGATTCCTCTATTGGAATCTGATGAGGAACCAGGAAAAAGATGCGCCTTGCCCTCTGCTCAAATGGGTTGGAGGAAAATCTCAGAATTCTCCTTGGATGGGATAAGTCAACTAAAAACCCTCTCAGAAGCTGCACCCTCAATCTAGATGAATGCACCATTGTTGTTGAACACTGTGTAACTATTGTTGAAGAATGATGGAAGACCTGAATGATCTTCCCGGTGACTAGGGTGTGTCTCTCAACATCGAAATCAACCACTGGTGTCTTCCTCATGGAATCCACTGAACTATATCTCCTAATATGCGCCTCTTCTCCTCAATGAAAAGTCATAATCTACATAATGATGAATTAGGTCACTGACTCTTCTCTTATAGATTTCAAAAACCCTAATTCATTACTAAAACCCTAATTTGTTGTTGACCTTTTCCCTCCAAGTGAATTTTACTTTATTTTATTATTCCTTGATTAAATCACTTAATTAATTAATCATTTTACCTCTAAAAATTGATTTATCCATCCTTATGGCTTCTCCGACCACTAAAAGTCACTTCTCATCATCTTATCCTGTAGTGCTCTTCTTTCCGATTCCGATGAGCTATTACACTAAGAGGTTTCTCTAAGTAATATGCCCATTATGAACTTCTTAGTGAAATTAATTAAGATATGACCCATAATAACTCAAAATTATGGAAATCATCGGAATGCAACGAAACCAAAACCAAGCTGTGCAGAATGGATCCTGATGATGAACGATGCAAGTCGGGCCCAATAAAACCCCTCAATATCTTCGAAATTTTCTGTCACCCCTATCTGGCTCTAGTAGGCATAGCACTCTGTAAGTTATAATGTCCCAAAATGGGGACATTACAGTCCTCCCTGCCAGAATATTGCTTGTCCTCAAGAAATAATTGAATCCAACTACATATGATACCGGGGTCCCATATCCACCTGTGTGACACAAGGTAGACTCCCCTCAAGATGTGGTATCTCCAAGTTCTCACCACGCATGACACCCACATGCTTCTGATGAGTAGAATGATCAATGGCTGAGGAATCTCAGTCAACTCCCTGAGTAACCACTCTACTCGAAACTCAAATCCATCAAACGTTGAACTACCAAGCACTCCAATCCTTGGATCCCATATCAGAATGTCAGCTGCAATGCCCTCTGAAGTACAGTTTTGTAACATATCAACACCATGAGTCTCCTGCAAATAACACATGGCCTCAACCCGAAATGGGTCTATCCTACCAAACCATACCAAACTCAACACGAACCCCACCGAATGAACATGCTGCTGCCATAGTGAAGTACTACAAGACCTCAACAAATCACCAATCAGTGACGTGCTCTCCCCAATACTGAAACTCAAGGGAAAATCAAAGTGACTCCCCCCTGCAAATGTCCGCTCTTCTCCATTAGTCAATGAAATGTTGGGTCCTGTAATCCTAGGTTCCCATGCTAGTCTCTGACAGGGACCATCATGTCGATGTTTCTCTACTCTGATCATGATTTTCTTCTCAAAGTTTCCATACATGACCCTTCACTTTTGGATCCTCATAAGATGAAACAAACTATTGACCAAATGGACTCCCATATCCCAATGTCAAATTTGGAAGTTCATCACTTCCAATCCCCACTAATTGCTGGTCTGCCCTACTGGTAACTGTCGAAAGCACTCCACCCTCATCCCAATGAGAGTCTGAATATGTAGCAACCTCTGAGATATCCTCTATCCCATGGCCTAGGATACTCCCCATCATGCCCATGGCATCAACTATCTGCCCCTAATGATCCACCCCTATCATGATGAATGCAATCAAGACACTCCTGTCAAGTGGTCTCGGCCTATCAACTCTCCATGTCCCCCGCCACTGTCTAGCTCCCCCTGTGTTGTTGTCAATGATGAAAGTATTGGGAAAGGCTATCATAAATATCTACAACCAACTGTAGGACTTGAAAGTATCATATTTTTTGTTCAATCCAAAGGACTTAACCAAAATCTCGTCCATCGACACCCATGGTAAATAATCACCTGTACTCATCACTGAACACCAACCATCAGGTACAATGGTAGGTACCTCCACCAATTGTAGGTCAATCATTATCCATCCATCATCACTCATGCAACTAATGCTACGGTGAAGGTGATCTCCTAGATATGTATACTTCTACAAGGGAGAGGAATCTCCATGCTCTACTAAGTACATCTCCTCCTTGCAATCCAGTGCATACCCCTAAATCCCACTGTACAACTCTGTATGCCTTTGTGAACTACCACTCATCACTGTGTGCCCCTGCATACTCATGTGATCTCTTGTATACACCTGCAACATCCTAGATCCTGGATGTACTACGGGGTCATCCTCTACATGAAGGTCAACCAATCTTGGAACACAAATGGAAGTGTCCTCATAACTGCCCCTGGCTTTGGAATCCCCATGTGTATGTGTGTGCTCAACAGTCTCAACACCCCTCGTGAAGGGTGGTCCCTGTGACCTATGGGCATCCTCATGTATCTCTGGATCATATCTCTCCATACTCATCAGTGATCCTGGGTACTCCTCATGCTCCTCCCTCAACTACTGCCCCACTACTAAACCACCAACATCTTCTCACAATGTGGCTGAGGGATATATATGACTCTTTGCTGAAATAGATGTAGTGGATCTCTGTCTAATTTCCTCAAGGAGCTCCTCTGATCTGGACTCTGATTCTTGAAGGGTTGTCTGTGTTCCTTCTGAGAATCTCTGTGTGCTCACCAACTCATGAGTGAGTCGGTCCTCAACCTCCTTCTCCCTTAGTTCCCTATGATACATCTCGCCAACTTTTATTGGATAAATCCGTAAGTGTGGACATAAAGTGATCTCCCTAGATCCACCTGGATCTAGAACAAAGCAAGACAGAACATGACTCTTTCCCTAGATTCTAACCATTGAATTAAATAGGAGGCAAGAATAAATAACATACCTTATTATCGCTTCCTATGGTCTTTGTTGATGATGCTCCTGCTTTGGTCCAGTGCTCTCATGCAGTCAAGACCAAGACAACACAAACCAACCAAAGTGAAGAAAGCACAATCTATTCAACAGTCAATCTATGTATATGATCAAGGAATTATACAATAAAGTGGAAGTAGCTTTATGGGAAAGGGACATATTACTGTATCATATTAATGGAAATTAAAGATTACAACCTGAGCCTTGATGTTGCAAACTTCCTTTCAATGGCCCTTGGCTCCGACACACACACTTGCTCACTTGCATGAAGATCAACTCCTTTGGATAAACTTGCCGGAGTCTCCAAGCTGCTGTAGCTTCAGTCCTTCACACAATTCTTTCACCAATTCTCCAATGAATCTTGCTTAACCTTCTTGCTTAACCTTTTCCATGAGAATTCACTCAATATATAGGAAATAATGAATTAGTTACTTGGATAAGAATGATCCCAAAATATCAGGGAATTCCGTACTAGGATAACCATTCGAATGCCATCTCATCCTTCTAGAAGATTCCCTTCTAGAAGCATCGAGAATTCATCTTTTTCCTTGCTTTAGAAAGAGTTCGCACCCTAGCAGTTTAAGACAGTGTGAACTTCTCGCACCCTGGCTTAAGGAAGCCTGCGAGAATCATGCATTCTCACAGGCAAATATACTAGCAGCCTGCGAACAATCTTCAAAAATGAGTTTTCTGGAAGAGATGAAAATAACTTTTTCTCAGGAGAAAGTTCTTATGAAGAGCCTGAGTACACCATCATTAATACATCATCATGATGACCAAAATCATGGGTAACAGAATGCCCCCCAAAGTATGAGGTTGGAACGAGTGATAGCCGAAAGACTTTGTAAGCTGCATGTGTGTGTCGGGAACCAGGAGCACACCTAATCGGAAACCTGCGAACAACCAAGCATCTGCAGAATATCATATATACCAATTCTGAGGTAGGCATTCCCATACTCAGATCACAGACTGATGACATTATAGACATGGGTCATGGCCACCAATCATACACTGTGGATCCATGCCGTCAAAATATAGCATAGCCACCAGAATACACTGTGGATCTATGCGAGAAATTTCAAATCAAGACGACATAGCCACGAGACATACACAGTGGATCTATGTGTCGCAAATTATACATACTCCATCGCAACTTGGATTACAAAGATGATATCCAGGGTCTTCAATCTCGTCGCCCAAAGTATGAATCTAACCATGTGATTACATGTGTTGAAGTCGAACATGGTAGAAACCACTTGATTACCGGTCATTGATGAAACCATTAACAAGTGCGAGGGAAATCACCATTGATGTCAACGACTCCCAAGGTACCTTAGTACAATCCATCGAGTGTGAATTAATGATTTGAAGTCGAACATTCGATGGAATCTTTCGATCAGGAGTCAATGATGTAAACCCACTGTCAAAAGCGAGGAAACCTGCCATTGAGGCATGCAAGCTCCAAGGTACCAAATAATTTCTAAGTCTTGATTCCGAATAATGATCTGAAGTCGACGGAACAAAACTCGTCACAGGAGGGCCTTGATGTATCCCCCATCAATGACACGAAATGAGTAACAGATTTTGAAGGTGAAACAGAGTATGATGTGAATTGGACTGGACACAGGGAAGGCCGACATGGAGAGAATGGATAAATCCAGATGGTCGACTCAATATAGGTTTCGGATGGACTTCTCTTGAACATATGAACGACATGACCAATGATTTGGAAGCATTGACTCAAAGACGACACAGGGAATAACCTTGTAGCAAATCGAATGAGAGACAAATGGATTTCCCAAACTGGCTTCAAATGATGAATAGGGGGTGTCATGTTCAAGAGAGACACTTACTGCCAATCAATACGAAGATGAAACATATCCCTTTCCCAAATTTCCCCCCACCATTTCTGGCGAGTACCTCTTTATTTTTACGCAAGCTTGAGGAGGATAACATATGCTTGTTGATGTAAGCTCATCCTTCGGATGAGTCCCTCGGAGTATGTTTAACGAACCCTAAGAAGGAGTGGTTCGGTCCCATCACGGGTCTGTCAATGTTTGTTTAACGAGTCCAGAGATAGAAAACTCGAAGGTTTTTCATGATTATAGAGTTTGGAAAAACACTTAAAAGAGAACTCTCTCAGTTCCTTTTTCGTAAAATAGTCTGGACGAGACCGAAAAAGAGATAAATTATCGCTCACCAGATGCTTACTTCAAATACTTTATTGAGCGTGAAAATAGCAAGGTCGCTCAGCGACCTTTTCATGTTTAGAGAGTCTGAAAAGAGCTTAAAGAGGACTCCAGGGGGTTCCTTTTTCGTATAACCTTTACGAGTCTGAAAAATGATAAAAGTATACTCGGTTACATTCTCATTGATTTATGAGCACGAGAAAGAACAAATACTAAGCTCGGTAACTTATTCTCATGTATTTACAAGCATTAGAAAGAACAAAGACTAAGCTCAGGATTGTTTTCATTTTTACGCAAGCTTTAAAACAAAATCAAACTATCCTTGGGATAGATTTTAATTTTTACACAAGCTTAAAAACTAAACAAAACTATGGTTGGACCTGGTTTCATTTTTACACAAGCTTGAACCATAGGAAACTATGCTTGCGACTTCCCAACGCATAACACATGGAAGATTGGTACTTAGCCCCTAGCTTAAGAAGCTAGCGGCTCTACTTCAACATAAAGTCTAGAGGCTGAGAGTAAATGCCCCCCAAGCTTTGTTTCATCCAACTGCAAAGGAGAATGAAATGAAGCTTCAAATACTAGACGAAGGACTTGACTCAAATAGAGAGGGGGAAAACTATTTCAGTTTTTAACGAGCGTGACATAGAAACAAGAACTATGCTCGTAACCTCTGTTTCATTTTTTTAACGGGGTTGCTACAGAGATGGAAAAACTATCCTTGGGTGGTTTCATTTTTTAACGAGCTTGAAATTAGAAAACTATGCTCAAGTCTGGTTTCATTTTTTAACGAGCTTGAAATCAGAAAATCATGCTCCAGGACCTCTGTTTCATTTTTTAACGAGGTTGCCTCAGAGATGCAAAAAACTATCCTCGGAAGTCTTCTTGATCATGGATTCCAAGAGGTCTTCACTGGAAGGAAGAAACACACTCTGGAAGGACACCATGTCGAGGGTCGCAACAGGAGTAAAGAGATCAGACTTTAACAACCCTATCGAAGAGATCACCATGTCAACTACTGGATCTAAGTCATCAGAAGTTGAAGCCATGGGCGACAATGCCACATAATTGACCTGTGGCGGGGGCGATATCGTCAGCATATAAGAACCATTCAGGGAGGCAATCCAGGCTTACAAGTTGTTTGGGTGATCTTGACATCATCAACACTCCCAACACGATTAACAGTAGCTGGTTGTTTTCCAACATGCTTGACAGTGGTTGGAGGTTTTGACCCTTGTTTATCTTTCTTCTTCTTATTCTTTCTTTTCTTCTTCTTCTTATTCACTGGGTTACTAGCTTCGGAACTTTCACTTGACGAAGAAGATGAAACAGAAGGAGACCTTGCAAGCGAAGAAGATGAAGAAGACCTTACTGGTGAAGAAGGTGAAGGATCAACATGAGGTTGATGCTCTTGGGGGGAAGTGCTTATGACTGAAGCACTAACTGCATTCGGGATTACCTGAGTGTAAAACAACCATACCGGTAATCCAATAGTGAGACCTGGAAGGCTCAAAGTAGCGATGTGAGGAGGACCAATGTTTCCATAGGAAGGAAAAATAAAAGGTTCCCCTGGAACAGGGGTTCCTTCATTGGTCATTTTAGGAACCGATGCCATTAAAAACAAAAAACCAATCTAGAGTCCTCTAAGGAAAACAAACAGCACACGCTAAAAATCTAGTAAGCAAGCAAGCAAACAAAACCTTCTCACAATGAATGCACCAATTGGTGATGAAATCCAACGTCATGGGAAAAAAGTAAGAAGGGGATGAGATAGAGCAGGTGGAAAGGTTATGTTGATGACCTGCTTAATGGAATTACACCCTGGTACAAGCTCCCACACATAATCGTGGGTATATCCTCCAAGGAGCCCGAGTGAGTTTGGCCAACGTTGATTCCAGGTACCGTGAAGACTTGCTCCTCCACAGTCACCTCAGATAAAGAACCTAGAAAGATAGGCCATTAAGGTTACCAATTACTACAATGATGCCTGGAGAAACAGTCGACAGGTCGATCCACGCGCAAGGGCAGGGTATCTAGCCCAAAATCAACTCGAAAGGCTTCCACTCATCATTGTGGGTATACCTCTCAAGCGACCCCCATAATACGCGCAATCTCTACACCAAGACCGACAAAGAAGGGTGAGTAACTTTGCCAGTCTCAATGCGACCTCGTGATTGACCCTTGTGTTAGAAGGGCTTCCTAGGACAAAATGTAATAAGTGGATTTAACCGCTCCCTAACTCAAGATTCTATGTTTGTTTGCAACTTTGGAAAGTTATCTTTCACACCTATT
>ML791517.1:19049-104800 GCA_009831015.1 Picea engelmannii | reverse complement strand
CCCCCCCCCCCCCCCAACAAGTCGTGGTCACTCTTCAAATGCACACCACGATCTTCAACAACACAAATTCACCATTAAAACTAAAAACACAGTTTTACACAATTCTGGCAAAAATGAAAATGGAAAAATAGAGGGAAACTGTCTTTTCCCTCTAACACGTGACTTCCTAGACTTCTCCCCTATTTTATGATCACCATGGTGATATTTATAATATTTACAGATTGAGAGGTCGACCACTGGAGGGTCAAACCTCTTCTAAAAACAGTAAATTACATTTAATGATGCCCTAACTGCCGAAATGAAGCGAGACAACAATTGCCCACCATAAAAACCCAAACCAAGTTGTCAAGAGTTCAATAGCTAGAGGGCACAAGCACGAGAAAAACCCATGTCTCTGATTCGCCCATCGCTGGCCTCCAATACCATAACCGCCAAATCTCCCATCATTTTTGTGCAGGACGGAGTGCCGGATGGAGTGCCAGACTGAGTGTCGGATGGAATGCCTTGTCAATAGTTCAGTAGCTAGAGGGCACAAGCACGATAAAAACGCATGTCTCTGATTCTCCCATCGCTGGCCACCAATACCATAACCGCCAAATCGCCCATCATTTTTGTGCAGGACGGAGTGTCGGATGGAGTGCTAGAAGAAAAAACAAGCTGCGATTTTTCCCTCTGACATACAAAACATGAATTAGTCTCTTGGTATCATAAAAACATACTGATTTAAACTCAAAATCATTGAAAAACAAGAATTATGCATACATGGTGTGGATCCTAGCGTTTTGACACAAAAGCTCTTCAAAAACTTCTTCAAAACATGAAATGCATATACACATTCGGTAAAAAGAATGTAATTAACGTCATAAAATCGGTCATATCACGAGCCCAACACGTAGTTGAATAATTATTGTTGGAACCTCTTGTTTTGATGGTTCATCATACTTCTCCTGGAATCAGTCAATCAGGCGGTTGAACAACAACTATAAATAGTCGATTGGGTGATTGAAAATAAGTCAACATTTAGTCGGTCGAGTAGTCAACTAGCCTGTCGGTCGAACAATTGACTAGAAGTTGGTTGATGCATGGATGGTTGATTCAAGCTAATTTGATGGGCCGACTAGACAACATAGATTTGATGGAGTCAACTCTAACAATCGACAATTATATGTGGACGAGATCTTCTCGATTTCATGGAAGTTCATTAGATATTGAGACTATAAGTAAAGGACCTGATGGATCATTATTATCGTGCTAAAAATGTTCAATATGCATTGTGACATTTTGATCACAACGTTCTATTCTTAAGTGTTTTAATGATGTCTTTAGACACCACCAATCTTCTATGAAGTTATTTCTCTTCGATTATTTTGTAGTTATGTTATTTTTTTCACACAGGGTTACACCCAATCCCCAACATGATGTTATAGAGTTTGGTTTAAACCTCGCTTATTGTCTGCAAAACTTGTTGAGTCAGATCTATTCGTGATTGAATTTAGGCTAGTGATTTGTTGACTGTAATCTATGGAAATATATCAAATCTAGTAGGTATCGAAGATCGATCCTGTTATTTTGAATGGATCAAAATATGGTATCTGGGCACTAGATATGGAAACCTTGTTGAAGAGTAACGAACTTTGGAAATATATGAAGAATGTAATTCTAGATCTGTCGGATGACCATATGAAGTTTGTTGTTGACAGAAAGAAGGATTAGGATGTGGGGTTCATCACGATCTATATCTCATGGGAGATTCAATTCCATACCAGAAAAATTGATTACTCTCATCAAGTATAGAAGAAGTTGAATTCTTTGTTTGACAAAGTTGATGAAATCCATGTCATACAGTGGGAGAAAGAGTTGTTATCTCTCGACCCTCATTCCTTTTCCATAATTGAGGACTATTTGGCGTGCATAAAAGAGATGTAGTTGAATTTGGGAGAATGTGGGAAGAATTTTCATAAGATAGACAAAAAAACTCATCGAGATGGTCCTCATGAGTCTGAGAATACCATTCGATGTGTTTGTTTCAAAATTCAAAACAAATTGGCAGGAACACAAAGAATATGGTAAGGATTATACCTTTGCTTCTTTATGTGGCTTATTGATTAATGATCAACACAAATTTCTTGACAAAGAGAAGCTTGGTTGAAAACATCAAGATCACTTGCTCAAGGGAAAGAGCAATGTGAATCATAAGGAAAGAGGACAATTTAATACCCCTATACATAGACAAGAATGTTTTGACTAGAAAACTAAAGGGAGAATTGATGAACCACAAAAGAATCAAAAGAAGAAGACATGCATGTACTATGGAAAGATTGGGCATGTGGAGGAGGTATGTTAGAGTAAGAGAGATGACTTAGAGGAGAAGGCCAAGTGACTTGAATGATACGTGTCGATTGTTCGTCAACATGATGATAGTTTCACCTTCGAAGTAAAGAATTATCAAGTGTTTTTTTCTCATTCCATGTAGAATGAACAGGTAGTCGATTTTGGATGTACTCATCATATGGATAAGGATGCTTCCTTGTGCACATCCCTGGATAAATTTGTAGAGCGAAAGATCTATGTTGTTGATGATTTTTCTCTCGACATTGTTGGTCATGGTGATGTTCCCTGTCGACATGGAAATATTGTCAACGTCTATCAAATGCCAAATTTAACTGCAAATTTCCTATTGGTTTCTCAACTAACAAACATATGCAATATTGTAGAGTTTTGGCTAGATCAATTCTTTGTCAAAGATATAAAAATGGTTAGTCAATTGTTAGCAGAGGGTTTCTTGACCCAAAGGAAAATGTGTACAAGTTTTATGACTCAACTCGACCCAACTCTGAACCATCTTCTCTCATTACTCACAATAATGAACAAAGTCAAATTTGTCATGAACAACTTGGAAATCTAAATTATCGAAGTCTACAGTCAATGCAAACATAAAATATGGTTGTTGGTCATTTCGATTTGGTGCCATATCTAGACACAGTTGGAAGGTTTCCACAATTTGGAAGGCGTATAAAACTTTGGTGGGGGCACTAAAATAGTCGGTGTGCCCAGATCTCAGATCCAATTCAGATCAATGGCCTCAAATCATTTCGGGGCCGCAACATGCTCGTGCGTTAAAAGGCCTTGAGCGGTCCAAAATCCTAACCACGGTTTTGCGGGGTGGCTATGTGGCAAGAGGCGGTGCATTTTGGGCCCAAAAGTGGTGTGGGCCTAAACCAATTCAAATGGCCTTGAAATCACATATGCATATGATGTCGTATCCAACAACGACAGGTGGTCTTCCACTAGTCATCCAGCCGCACTCCAATCTCGATGAAGATCCAATTAATGAAAAAAGGACCGGTAGATGAAACCTCAACTTAGTCCATAAATAGGAAGTGTGAAATCCATGGATGGGGAGACAAAACTGTCATCCCAAGGTACGACAATGGATGGTTTCTTCTTGCAGGCCTATATTGATCTGAGCTCGCGTTTGACAAGAGGAAACACACAGTCTAAAAAAAGGATTCTCAGACGAAGAGCCTTAAATGGGAGGACCAGATTACACTCCTAGCAGTTGTGGACTGATTTGATTATAAATATATTAGTTCAAGATTTTGTTATGGTCGTCGAATGGTTGAGAAAAGCTCCCTATTTTGTAATATTTTGATAACATAGTTGTTCTCTGGTTTTGTATGAGACTTGAAACTTCCACATTAATAGAAGTTAGTTTCTTTCATCATCTTGTTTAGTCTGTGTTGAAACACTCGTGCATGGAGGATCCAAACAAGGGTTATAGTTGTATTGTAATGTAGGTTTGATTATAGTATTGTTGTGACCAGTTTTAGTATTTTCTTTTGATACCTTGTTTCTTCTTATTCTGAAATGATCGTGCATGGAGGATCCATACAAGTTGTTGTAGTCGCATAGTAATGTAGGTTTGATTACTATGTTGATGTGATATATTTTAGTGACTGAAACTTAAGTTCAAGAGTGCTCTTGTGCCTGAGTTTTTCTTCACCAAGTTGCTTGAAGGCCGGATGCCCATGGCAGACTCATCCAACTTTCTCACTAAGTCTTCCTTCTTCTCACCTTTAACCTTAAACCACTGAATGAAGTTAATGAGGACCTCATTTCCCTATGAATTTCTTGTCCAATTTCCATGTTAAAAAATTCTTGTACTGAGCTTTGTCCATTTGACCTCCATTCATAAACTTACCTCCACAGAAATTTTGATGGGTATTGAGCTTATCCTCTTGCAATATGAGGGTGACTCTTAGTGCTAACAGGATATTATGAAGAGTCTAAATCCTATCGATTGTTTGACCTTGTCAAACAATAAATCATTATAAGAACAAATGTGTGGTTTGATGAGAAGTATTTAGGAATTAAGTTTTTGAATGCTTCGTCTAGTCTACTATAGGATGGCCCCTTTTATGTTGTCTCCAACAATGGTTATCATATTCAATTTTTCAATCCTTCGACTGGACAATAGAAATCTATTCATGTTTCAACTGGGTTGTCGAACTTTGTTCAGAAGTTGACCAGTTATTCGATTTCTGTTTCGACTAGTCCTTCATCTCCTTCAACTAAAATTGTTCCTTCTTTTGATCAACCCTCTGCAGTGGAAATCAGTTCACCCCTTTATTTCCTACCTATATGGATTGCCAAGATGATTGAAAGTGTTGGTACCGATTTCAGTGATATCTCTTCAAGCTGACAAACTCATAGTCAGAAGTAGCATGCCATTGTTGCTTTGATGACTCATTTTATTGAAACTTATGATCTTATTTCTTACTCGGATGCACAAGGACAACCTAAATGGGAGCAAGCTATGCAGACTGAGAAGGATTCTCTTCTTAAGAATCACACTTTAGGTTTAGTTCCTCAACCTCAAGGGAACAATATTATGAAATGTCGATGGGTCTACAAGACCAAATTTACCTTTGAGGGTGTCGTTGAGCGTCATAAATCTCACTTGGTTGTGAAAGGATTTTCTTAATGAGAAGGCATTGAATACACTAAGTCTTTTTCCCCTGATGCAAAGATGAATTCTATTTGACTGATTCTTTCCCTTGCTACTTCAGGGTACCTCTCATCTTGGTATCAAATATTGTCAAAGTTCAAATTCGTTAGCTGGATTCACCAACTTTGGCTAGGTTGGCGACATTGATGATCGAAAATATACCTCTGGCTATGTGTTTCTCTTCAGCACTAGACCTTTGGTTTGGTCTTGCAAGAAATATAAGGTAGCTTCTCTGTCAACTACAAAACAAGAGTATCGTGGAGTCGTTAATGCAGGAACCAAGGCATTATGGATTCACCAACTCTTGGGTGAACTTGGGTTTTTTTGTACAGACCTTGACTACACTCTACTATGATAATCAGAGTGTGGCTCAATTTGTTGATAATATTGTTGCACATAGTGAACCGAAGCATGTCGATCTCCATGCTCACTATTTGAGACATATAGTTCAAGAGGAAGTTGTCACTCTTGTCTATTGTAAAATATATGACAATATTGTTGATATCTTTACCAAACCCTTGTTTGAAGCTAATTTTATCAATATCTGTACTATGCTTGGGCTTCAGGAAGCTGCAATTATGGGGGGGTGTCCTGTTGACTTAATTTCACCTCCTAAATATCTAGAGTTGTTTGTTGATGGGGGGCTGTTGGAATCTCACATTCTGTTGGTTCATCATACTTCTCCTGGAATCAATCAGTTGGATGGTTGACCAACAATTGAAAATGGTCGATCAGACGATCAATTAGAATTCAACATCATTCAGTTGAATATTCAACTATCCTATCGATATGACAATCGACTAGAAGTCAAAGATAGTTGTTCGATGGATTGATTGGATGAGCAATTGACTATGAGTTGGATGCATGGATGGTTGAGTCAGGATAATTTGACGAGATGACTAGACAACACAAATTTGACAGAGTCAACTCTAACAACGAATGGTTGTATGTGGACAAGATCTCCCCGATTTCAAGGAAGTTGGTTAGATCTTGAGACTATAAACAAAGGACCCGATGGGTCATTATTATCATGTTGAAAATATTCAATATGCATTGTGAAATTATGATCACAATGCGACTTGCTTAAGTTATATAACAATGCCTTTAGACACCACTAATCTTCTGTGAAGATAGTTATCTTCGATTATTATGTAGTTTTGTTATTTGTTTCACACAGGGTTACACCCAATCCCCAACAATTATATTAGAGGGTTTTCACTCACTTGGTATAAGAAGGTAGACTAGTGATTCAATTTTTAGAGATGGGGACAAGTTGTATAAATGTTTGAGGAATATTGTGGATACTATGAAGTTTAACCTTTATCCTTTCAAAGACTTAATCACATTGAGAAACAATACATACATGAAATACATAAATATGATGGATGACACATCAAGGAGTTACTATTTTAGCTTATGTATCAACTTTGGGATATAATGATTTATATTAGGACTCAATCATATACTACAAAGGATCATATTCAATCTCAAATGCCCACAAAGATTATAAAAATTAAGGAATATACTTTAAAGCTCCATGGAATCATGATGAAATCCACTAAGGATGCTTAAACTAGAATAGACTTGTCAAAGTTCACCAAGAATAATCAATCATTATGTAGAAATATTTAATACCCTTAACTCATATTTTTGTTGTTGAAGCATGGAGAATAACCAAAGCCTCATGATGAATTGTTTTCTAGTTTTACCACTAGATAAAGTGGAGAGAAGGATAATATCTAGTTGACATCAATACCATGAGGCCTCATTATGCACACACCCAATGCAATAAGAGATTTTAGAAGAGTATAATAACTTGTATTAGTTATTGCAAAATTACGCTAAACTATTCTAGGAATTGCATATAATGCTTCCAAGTTGCGAAATTGAGCATTAATCCATTGGCCTAGAATAAGGAGTTAGTCTATAAAATGAGGCATTGTGAAATATTAATTCATTATTGGTGAACAAGGAGATCAAGAGGTAGATTCAATAGTTGTTGGATAGGGGCCACATCCACACTGTTATGTGACCTTGCAAGTTTGCATTTGTTTTGGATTTTAAATAAGGAGTGCACATGGAGAATGCATATAAATTATTTTTCCCTTAATGAAATCACAATCAAGAACAAGTATACATTATTGTTTATCGTTGGCCTACTAGATCAACTTTAGACAACCAATTATGTCATTAAGATTGGCATAGAGTCTAGTTATCATCAGATCTATAACAATCTAGAGGATACATGGAACACAATTTTCAAGAGATGAGAGAGACTATTTGAGTGGATGTTGATGTCATTTGGTATTTACTAATTCCCCCATGTCATTCATAATGATGGTGAGAAAAATTTTAAATTTTATATCTTGACTCATTTCTTATCATGTATCTAGGGAAAAAATTATTTCCATTAGGACTCAAGAAGTCCACATCATCATTTGGATGAGTTGCTTGTAGTATTTTGACAAGACAAATTGAAATTACTTGTGATCATTATGAAAATTTGTATGTTCAAGTTGTAGGAAATTATGTATATTGTATTCTTCTTGAACCAAGATGGACTAATAATTGGTTAGAAAAATATTTTGGTGATTGTCAATTGACCACTATTGAAGAACATTTGTGACCTACACAGCTTCATAGGAATGGAAAAGTATCTTATGGAGTTTACCATATAGTTTTTTTTTCACCCTCTTAATGCACTAAATTGTGGTCAAGTTCACTTCAATTGGGATGTCACACAATAGGAATCATTTAAACAAATCAATTGTCGATTTGTGATTTCTCCTATTGTTTCCTTATTTGACATTAAGTAATCCCTCAAGATTAAGTTGGATATCTCTAGACATGCAACAAGTGCAATTCGATGGACCATTGAAAACTCATTTCCTACCACACCAAGATTTTTTCAAGATCTATTGTGAATTAGTCATTATATGACCCATAGATGTATGTGTTGGTTCAAGAAGTGAAGTGATCTCAACATTATTTACTTAGAAAAGAGATTGGTGTTTATAAGCCTTTCTAGTTCCTCCAGACACAAAACAGGATCGAGAATATATGTCACATAAAGTGAATTACTTATGTTTAATAGTTTAATGTAGTGATAAAGTATTGTAAAGGAAGCATAAATAAAGTCATTGATTTTCTATCATGACCACCAATAATGGGATTGCTAGAAATTGTAAAAATTGTATAGTTTGTCTTAAGCACTTTCAAAGAATCTTACATGTATTGTTATTTCACGTATATTTATGCAATATTACAAAAATTAATGGAAAAACTTGTGAGATGAAGAGTTCTATGACTACTTGCTAACACAATTTTTTTTATACAAGTTAAGTGTTATTTGTGTCCCTTAAAGAGATCACTAATTATAACTATTACACAAGGTACACTATTCTAAAATATTTGAACACTTTGGAATGGATAAGGTATACAAATTTGTAGAGGCATTTCCTTTGGATAAAGAAGCTTGAAAATTTCATGAGAAGTCATTCCCTTTGTAGCATATCTAAGAAACCGAATTGGAAGTTGGAAAAATATATTCTACTTCTAATGAAACCTTATGCGTGGTTACTCAACCTTATCTCATATTCAGAGAAGTAAGTATTTTTCATATCACACCCTATGTGTCATTGGTTAGTGTTTTCTCTTACAAGAAGAAATATTTATATGTCTCACACATTGCATGTAGCTGGTCAAGCTTTGATTTTATAAGTAAAATTTGTGTATGTCACACATTGCTTATGGTTGGTTAGCCTTAACTCTTTTGAAAGGTAATCATTTTTCATATTACACCTTTCATGTTGTTGATCAACTGTGTCCCTCCCTTACAGTAACTTGTTTTACCTCTGTTGGTATGCCTAATCTTAACATTCTATCCACCTATTCAACCCTTATCCTTTGTGGGGGAGGATTCATTTTTTCGTTTAGTCTCCCTTAGGGAAAGTAGGTTTTCCTTACCTTTTATAGTCCATCTAGAATTACCACTTTTATTTTATATTTTCCCTTTCGCTCCTTAGAGAAAGTCACCTTCTTACTTATTATTTCCTTCCTTTCCCTGATCGTCTTAGAGAAATTCCCACATAATTCCATTCCCCCCAACAAGGAAAGCTACTAATATAGTGTTTGAGTTGTTGTTTATATCACAAGCACATGCAGGGAAAACGTCTTGTTGATTGATTGTTTATGGAAGCTACTAATATAGTGTTTGAGTTGTTGTTTATATCATAAGCACATGCAGGGAAACCGTCTTGTTGATTAATTGTTTATGGTATGATGATGTCATATTAGTTGTAACAAGGGGAATGGTTAGTTACATCAAGTTGAAGTGAGCTCCTAAGGATATAAATCTGATCTCTTATTACTTGTTTAGATCTTAGAACATTGTGTGAAACCACAAACATTGCTACATTCTCAACAAAATTGACTTTTTTCATATGGATTGTAGCATGTTCTCTCAATACTCCACATGGCATTGTCAACACTCAGTAATTGTAAGTATTATCTATGCATACCTTTACTTTCACACTTTCCTTCTAGAACCTAGATGGTTTCTACTTGATTGCGTGGTGGTTAGATTTTATTTTCTCCCTCCCTCTACCATCAATTTTTTATTATCATACATCAATGTTTGTCACATTATTTTCCTCTTTGTTTTCATTAATTTATTGCTAGCATATTCTTTCACATGGTACATGTCTAGTTCTTCATTATGTCAATATGGGGATGAGATGGACCATTATGTTGATTACATACTTATCTCTATTGCATGATGATTCCCTCCTTATGTCAAGTGATTTTCTCATTCTACATTTGTCATTGGGAAATTCCCTTCTTTATCATTAATCCTTTCATTTGGCTATTGTTTCTTACTTTTTTTTATGTTTGAATTATTTTTTTCCACACATTTTTATATTCTTCATGGTATCTTTCTATTCTTTTGGTTCATCCAAACCACAACTCTTTCCACGGGGGGAGAATGTAGTGTATGAATTTTTCACTTCCACTATCCATAAATATATCCATTTAAATATCATCATGTGAAATTTTAGGGAATATCCATTCTAATTATCCATGGACCACCCACTCTAATCCATCAAGTAATATCCACCATAGAATATGGTGGGATCCTCCCTAGGGATTAAACAAATTGAATTTTTGGAAGTGAATATATCACCAATTTAAAATCAACCATTTTAGGGTTTTTTCTATTATGACTATGAATTTATTATAGGTATTGTAGATCAAACAACTTTTGACAAGTTACCTATATTGAAGCCAAACCCCAAGCTAGGTGAAAGAGCACTTCAACATATTCAATTTGACATATTATATGATATACTTTTGAGTCATATTGAGGAAGTTACAACCATTTCAAATTGTTTTATGAAAGCCCTAGTTGTATAAAAAAGATCTATTAAATGTAATCTTCTCTCATTTCTATTTTTAAACCCTAGCTCTCATACTTATAGTGGAATATTTTATATCAGCCACCATCATTGAGGAATATGGAAGTTTATATATGACTTATATGGACAAAGCCTATCCTGTAAGTTTTCTTGAATTTTCTATGGAGTATGAAAAACATCATAGAAAGTGGTTCCTTGAAATTGAAGAAATTTGCAAGACACCCAAATTATGTAAACCTCAAAGTAGTTGGTACACAACCGCCACTTGTAGATAATCGAGTACAAAAATTGTAAGAAGAATGCAAACCAATCCAAAGGTTTGAACTTTTGAGACATATTGAAGAGGAGTATACAAGAGACATATTTGGCTAGTGTTATTTAGAGGAGACTTGTGAGGAAGGGTATATGGACATTGGCAATTTAAGGGAGGAAAATTATTCCATATTCTCTATGATGCACATATCCATTCATATGATAATAATACCACCAAGGGAAGACATGAGATGGCAGTGCCTACCAATTTCCCATAGTTCCCGTTAGAGTGACCCTTTTATGACTATACATAGGATATTCTTGATATGGATGGTTCTATTTATTTAGATTAAGATGGGAATTTTGAGCATAGTACTCATAGGATTGAGGTGGGAATTTGGAGCATAGTAATCATAGGATCGAAGTGGGAATTTGGACCTAGGTTTATGGAGGAACTTCTTGGCTACTTTAGTGTTTAGGTTAGCACTTGTACATGGAAACCTAGTTTCTTAGACTATTTTAGTGTTATGATCAACACATGTACATGGGACCTTGATTTATGGTTGTACACCATCAGTCGAAGCATTGAGGATAATGCTTCTTGAAGGGGTATGGAATGGTGGGATCCTCCCTAAGGGTGTAATAGAGGTCTATCAGACCATTAGAGTAAAGAATAGGATAATATGGTGGCCATTTAATGTAATATGGACTAGGTCCAAAATTTTAGTTATTATTAAATAAGGCCCATTAGGTCATTAACATTGAATACAATAAATTTTTCCTCATTAAATAAGGCCCATTAGGTAGTTAGCATTCATTTATGCCAAGGGTTTTCTAGCTAGCTATAAATAAGGATGGAGTTCTCAAAAAGGAAAGTGAATAGGGGTTGACCCTCCCATAAAGGGATCATTATATGGTGTTTCCATACCTTGAGGGTTTTCTATTAATGAAGTATAAGGGTTTTCTTGAGTACATGTTTGTGATTAAATATTAAGAGCTAAGGATCATATCACAATAAACCTATGGATAATATTTTTAGTAACAAATATCCATTATTGGCCATGTTAAATCTACTTGACTTAGCAAGGTTAACTAATGACCCAATCAAGAATGATCCAACTTGTGCTAACATCACTATCAAAGAACAAGATATATTGAAAGTGAAACAAATGGACTTTAATTATCCATAGTGTAAGATGTTGTATAATATCATTCTGAGTGGCCCTAGAATGAACATGAACAAATCAATGATAAGACATTTTATCGATGGCCTAACATGATCCACCATTAATTCTTTAATTGCTTACATAGAAAAGAAGTTTGGGAAACCCCACACATACCCTATTCTTAGTATGTATGGGGGAATTTTATGCCTCAAGGACCATCAACCTCGTATTTTCCACCTACCTTGGCCATGAAACATGTTATAGTAGGAAAAGCATGAGCCAAACCCATTTGTCTTTGATAGACATGGACTTAGTTCAGTGGGCCACTTCGAATCACGATTTGGACCAATAGAGTAATCAAGGAAAAAAGATAAAAAACTAAACAAAGGGAAAATAGAAAAAAGTGACACAATAATCACAATAACAATAACAAACAAAATCAAGGGTAAGGGGGAAACACACCTATAAATAACAATAATGCTATGAGAAATAGGAAACAAAATTAAAATAACCAATAGACATGAGGAGGATGAAACCCTAATTTTCCTTGAAAAATATGCTATAAAGGCCACATAAATCATCTATTCCCAACCATTGCAGATGTTCAGATATAGTGGTCTCAATCACTAGGAACAATGATTCCTAAGAAACCTGCATTTCTTCATAACTTGTTTCCCTAGCGACAAAATATGGTTTATAACAATCCAAAAATGCTTCAACATCTTCTCTGCCAAGGAGAAATTCTTCGAACCATCAAATTCTCATGTAATTTCTATGCATTGCTTGCAACATGCTCACAACTATGAAATAGAGAACTCAGGATATAAAGATAAGGAGGCATACAATTCACACTCAAATGAGCCTCTATAGATATAAAAACCACCAACTAATGTATATTCCTTGTCTCTAAGGATCCTTTACATAGGAATGTGCACAATCCTCACACCATGGAAACCTATAGTTAGAATATAGTAGAGGATCTAGCTCAAACTCATTGTGTTATAGCTATGTTTGATTTATAAGTCCTCCAAAATTTAATTTCATAACATAAGGAAATATTGAATCCAATAGGTGGCTTATACCCTTTTGATTATATATTGACCACATTTGATCTTCACTAAGAAAATCCTTATCTCTCCCACTATGTGGCCTTCAATAGTCAAGTATGAAACCATGGAAACACTGTATATAGATGTGTTGTTGAGCCAAGATTTATATCATGTTTCCATCAGTATAGAGAGCCCTTAGCTACCCTAAATTCACACCTTTTGTCATGATTTTGAAAGTGTTTGATGGTCAAATGTTTAAGCCTCATGGGATCATTCCAAATCTTCCTCTTGAACTAGGTGGCACCATTGTCACTATTGATGTGGAAGTAATAGATGGCCCTATTGACTGTATTTTTGTTCTTAGATGGAACTAAATGTATGCCATGAAAGTGTTCATGTCCTCAATGTTCAATATTTTGAAACCCCCCCACAAGGATAACATCCTGATGATTGATCATCTTACTTACTATCTAGAGAACCCATATCAAAATCCATATTCAATAATTCTGTTAATTAGTGTAAAATCCATGGTCCCTTCTTTTAGTAACATTGGCCATGTTATTTTTAAAGACTCATATTTTATTGGGGTGTATTCTAAACCCCCACGATGATTTTCCTACATAGCCACACTCCCCATGTATTCAATCCCCACCCTCTTGGAGGATTTTATGATTACATTTTGACTCAATTACTCTCATGGTAGCAAGGAGTTTATTCAGAAAGATGCACATTTGGAGAAAATGGAGAATTACTTGGGTTCAATATTTTTAGTGTTTGAATCTGTACTGATACAACTAAAGGAATCTCCTATTGGTGGCAATTTAGACTTTGATCAAATATTTCATCAATTCTCTTCTCCAATTTGGGTTTCCATTTATTTGTCGATTTTGGCCAATTTTTTTGACATCATCCTTCCTTTTAACCAATATATTATTGAGACTATGATTTATCTTAAGAATCCTTGGGATGATATTCGTCATAAGTCATACTTTCTTCCCTTGGAATTCCTTATTGAATTGGATTAATGAAAGATTGAGTCCAAAGACTTTGTCTCAGGAAGAGATGTTGATGGGTTCAAGAACTCAATTTGGGCACCTGATGTTTTTGAAGAAGGGAAATTTACTCACATTTTGAAAACTATGCCTATCAACATCTCATCGAAACCAAACATTAGAACATCATAGAAATTATTCTAATTGGGGTCAACTCTTCTATAGAATAAATAACAACTTATTCAACTATTTTCAAATAATTTTGTGATTCTTATAACTAGTCCTAAGAAGAGATGTTTTTATAGAACCTCCCCCGAAAAATCATCCCTTATCTTCTTATAGTGTGTTGAGCCTCAACAACCCCCCATTATGTTTTAGCTTTTAATAAGTAATAATGGACCCCTTAAATACTTTTTGGTTGTTTTGATTTCACATTTTTGTTATTTACTCTTTGAAAATTTTTAATTGTTGATTACTTCAATAGAAAAATGATTTAAAATATCATATATCAAAATTCTAAAGATTAAAACGCAACATCAAGGGTTTTCCCAGTGGGCCAGTTAAACCAAACCAGGGTGTTCTCTTTGTTTTAAGCTCTTATAAATTCCCTCGACCCTCATTGGTCCAATGTCCCTATTATACCATACCGATTTTTACTTTATTTCTTACATTAGTCGTTCCAATCCCTGGTGTCCTGATCTACCAGTGGACCGGTGATTCGGTGTCCCGGTTGGACCAGATCAGGATTTGTTTTCTCCTTATAATAATTTTTCAATCATTGGTTTCCTGATATCTCAATGGAATGATGTCGTGGTTGTTCGGTTGGACCGGATGAGATCTCACATTTGTTCCATATTTCATAACAAAATCTCGGTGGAGAGGTGACCCGATTATAACCGGATTGAGATTTTCTCCTTATGTGTGTTATTTTTTGTTGAAATAAAAACTTGGTTTCCGATGCTCTGATTAGGAGGATAATCACTAGATTAGGTGTGATAATGCAAAAAATAGTTATAATAAATACACAGGCTCGGGCTTCATTATTTTGTTTAAAATTAAGTGTTAATATATCGAGGTAAGCATTGTTGGTGTGGAAACTACCTCATGAATATCGGATTATCTCCCAAACTGATGTTTCCACTTGTACTATTGTAAAATCTTCTCGTCGGATTGTTGGGTCATTCAGACCATATGACATTTCAAACATGTATAAACTAGGTCTACCCACATTTTGTTTAGATGACAATTTTATTAAGAAATTCATTCAGAAGGAATTTGAGGGAGAATAAATACAAATGGTTGATTTAATCAGGGATTGATGACATGATCCCAATTCCTTCAAAGTTATTGGAGATAAAATATACCATGTTCCACGGTTGAAGAAACCCTCCAATTTGATAGCCATCATGCTCTGTCGGCTTTATGGTGAAAATGACTCTTTTAAGTTTAAATTGAGTTGGGTTCCCCTTATTCACCAAGTTCTTAAAGCATAAGTATTTAATTGGGCTCACATCCTCTCTACCAACATCAAGCAAGAGGTTAAAAAATCTCAAGAAGCACCCATATGGTATTGCCTAGGTTTATTTATGTCTAGTTATTTAAATGATGTTTTCTGTGCATTGACACATTTTCCCCTATTAGCCTGGAATTGGTCCCATTCTAAAGAGGTAGTTCATATACATTGTTCTAAATTTTGGGCAGTAAATTGTAAACATTTATTCTATGATATCTGCAATTATTTCGTGGTTCCTCTGCACCTTATTTTGAAAAATCAACGAGCCCCTAGATTTACTCAAGAGGCCATCGACACTATTAAGGAAATTGGTGATTGGTTCATTGATGAGGAATTTTCATATATAATAATCTATGGATGTGAAGGGTCTCCCCATGTTCTACCTAGATATGTTCTAGACATATTAGCTCTTAGAGAGATTGCATACCAAACTATTAGTGTTGGCATGCCTCATTGTCAAGGATTCATAAGAAACAATGGCCATCCTTCCCAATTTCACTAGGAATCTATTCTTTGTTAAATGCAAAACATGCTTAGAAGGAGGTTGATCAAATGGAAGGAATTTCACTAGCCGAGGGAAATTTCAAGAAACATGACCCAACATGAATTGTCAAAAAACATTGCAGTATGGTAAAAAATGTCAAGGAATATAGTAATGAGAATTATCCATTTGACATCATTTTCCGGAGAGCTACAAATTTTTAGGAAGTGTCTTAGTGAATTGATGTAATAAGAAATAGCTCCAAAATACAAGAATTCCTTGATTGGCTTTTCAAGAGAAAGAAGGCCTTTTTAAAGTAGAATAATGAGAAACATGGTATTGTAGAAATATATGTTGATGAAGAGGAGGATAAAAAATCCAAATTTGAAATAGAGCAGGACCACAATGTCTCTACATCTGGCATGTAGATAGACAAACAAGATCAATTGAACAAGGAAACAGGAGAAGAACAAGAGAACCAAACAACAACATAGATTCCTGAAAAAACTACTGAAGTACATGTAGAGCTCAGTACCAACAAAGGTACTGGAAATATTCACTCAGTTGTTGTTCCTACTATTTATACCACTGATACTACTCCTATAAATTCTATTCTAGGAAAAGTAGTTTCAACTTATTTTGACCTTGATAGTCTTCAACCAATTCAAGACACTATTTTTTCATTGGATAGTTACACCTTTGATGATACAACAAAAACCATTTTGAAAAGAAGAATTAAAAGGAGAAAGACTTCACACCATGAGGAGATTACAAAGGAAACCGTTCAGCTTTGGGATGTTGCACATTTAAATGATGAAGATTTTACAGAAGAAGATGATGATTCTTTAGGGGCATTTTCCAGTGCAAACAAATGGTCAGTGAGCATACTGCCTGCTTAGTTAAAAGGGAAAATAAAATAATAGTATACCTACAAGAACAATTAAATTCACAAGATACCATCTGGTCAAATGAACATCAAGCTCAGTTGGATCATCTTATAGAAGAAAATATAATATCTTTGGATATCATTGGATAGATAAGAACTGAAATAGGTGATGTCAAATATGAACATGAGATACAAATAGTTATTCTTCGGGATGAGAAGGAAGAAATGAGAAAAATCCATGAGAGACAAGTAGACACTTTGGTTTCTCAATTAAATGATTTTAAAATCAAAGTAAATAATTCAGAAACCTTAAGGAAGCAATAGAGTTAAACAACATATTATCCTCTATGCAAGAATTGTTTTATGCCAAGATATATGAAATCAAAGAACAACATGAACAAGTGTTTCAGTTTACTACAAAATCTCAAACACAGTTTGAGAAACAAAAGGAAGCTCAAAGTTCATTTGATAATTGGAAGTTATGGGAAGAAAAAGAAATCACTTTTCTGCAAGATTACTCCAAACTGTCTTAAGAAGAAAAAATGAAAATACAAGCATCACTGGACTCTTGTCATATCAACTGCTTATTTACATAGGATTTAATCAAGGAGAATAATAAGATCTATTCATATTTATTGGTTCTAGATCTATATATCATCGAATATTATGAAATGTTTCATGTACAATTTCTTGGCCAATTAGTACCCCTCTTATATTGCTTCATGGATGTGAATCAACAGATAAGATCAAGGACATATGGGATCATACTACTACGTTTCTGGAATTTTGACAGTGTCAGGGAATTTGTCACTCATCCAACACAGTACTCTAAATCCATTTACAATTTCTTATCAAAATTTAAATCAAGACATGAGGAGATTGCCAAAACGATCTACAGATGAAAGTTGAATGAATAAATTTCTCAACCACCATTGGTTTCATCAATGTTAAATAAATTTACCTTATGGAAAACCCCCGTGAAAGAGAAAACATGAAAATTCAATCAAGCAGTTGTTGCTAGCGAGGAAGATATTTCTCCTTGATAATGGGTTTCAAATCAAATTGACATCTAGAATAGTCAGTTGAAACAAAAGTGGAGACAATTCTAACTTTTAGGATCTTTTATTTCTATTTATTTTAATTAGAGATATAGATCTAAGGGTTCGAAATTCTAGAGACTGGGCTAAGTGCACTATTGTAAAAGTCAATTTTGTGGAATTGAATACCTGTAGTGGCGATAGCTATATTGTGTTTTAGTTGTTAGGTATTATTATTCATGCAAGTGAAATACAAAATTTCAGGCCATTATATCTTTATTTCATATTTGTCTATGGAATGAATGTTTATATTCTTTGTTTATGCACTATTGTTAGAATATTTGAGAAATTAATATGTTTATTCCATTTTTTATTGAATTTGATAAGAATGATATTTAATTAAACATGAGCATATAGAAATCAAATATTCAAATAACTATTTATTTGAATAATTTAATTTCTAATGATTGTTTTAACATCTCCTTTTCTTTAAGAACTACTTCTAGAGGTCAAACAATTTATTTATTCCTCTCATATTTAATAATGTTTATGCTCCTGGGATAGTTTAGTTTTAGTTATAAACAATAATTAGATTTCATTTAAAGTTAGTTTCATTTTCTCATATCTTAGAAATAGACTTTTGATCAAAATTGGACCAACCTTTGTGGTTGACTTAAAAATCCCTTTTAGTGGCAAAATAAACTCTATTTGGTATAAGATAATGTCTCCACTTTTTCAAAGCTTGAATTACAACATAAAATTCCCTGTCATATGTTGAATAATTCTTCGTAGCATCCTTCAACTTCTCACTAAAATAAGAAACAGGCTTATCATCTTGACTTAAAATTGCACCAATGGCCAAAATCCCTTAGAATTGCACTAATGGCCAAAACTTCCCTTCAATATACAAAATAAACTCCTTTGGTATAAGATAATGTCTCCACTTTTTCAAAGCTTGAATTACAACATAAAATTCCTTGTCATATGTTGAATAATTCTTCGTCGCATCATTCAACATCTCACTAAAATAAGCAACATGCTTATCATCTTGACTTAAAATTGCACCAATGGCCATTCCACTTGCATCACATTTGACTTGGAAAGTCTTCCTAAAGTCTGGAAAAATTAAGATAGGTTATTTTGTTATCTTTTATTTCAACACTCTAAATCCTTTTTCGGCTTTTTTGTCCATTCACAATATCCATGTTCCTTCTTTATAGTATCTAGTATGGGAGCACAAATACTGCCAAAATTCCTAATGAATTTCCTGTAAAATCTTGCTAACCCATGAAAATTTCTTACTTCGAACACACTTCTTGGAGAAAGCCACTCTCTTATAGCCATCACATTCTATGGATCCATATTCAACTTATTTGAATAGATTGCAAACCCCAGATACACAAGTTTTGTCTTCATAAAACAACACTTCTTCAAATTCACCAACAACGTTTCCTACTGCAACCTCCTCAATACCATCTTCAAGTGCCTTAAATGCTCCTCCTTAGTCTTGTTGAAAACCAGAATATCATCTAAATAAAAAATAAAAAACTTCCCACTATAATCTTTGATTACTTCATTCATTAACCTCATGAATGTACTTGGAGCATTTTTTAAGCCAAATGGCATAACAAGCCACTCATACAGTCCTTCATTTGTTTTGAATGTCGTTTTCCATTCATCTCCTTCTGTCATTCTTATCTCATGATAACTGCTTTTCAAATCTATCTTGGAAAAATAACTAGCTCCACTCAAACAATCCATTAAATCATCCATTCTGGGTAAAGGAAATCTATACCTAATGGTTATCTTGTTGATGGCTCTAGAATCTATGCACATTATCCAACCTCCATCTTTCTTTGGACTCAACATAGTTGATACTACACATGGGCTCAGTCTTTCTTTGATCATTCCTTTGTCCAACAACTATTGGACCTACTCCTTAACCTCTTCATTCTCCCGAGGGGTTAATCTGTATGTTGCTTTGTTCGACAAACTTGCTCTCGGAATAAGGTCAATATGGTGACTAATACTCTCGATGGGCGGTAAAGTATGAGGCAACTCATCCACCACAATGTCAACAAACTCATCCAGTAACTCTTGAACTTCCACAGGAAAATCATTCATATAAGTATTTGTAAGGATGACTCTCAGTTTATCTATACCAACAAAATTCATTTCCTGATCTTTCTTGACTTCCTTCAAGAGATCCTTCCCACTCATGAGAAGTATACTAGGAATAGGCTCCTCTTTGACTTCATTATATTATAATGGTAACAACATATGTTTACACTCATTTTTCTCAAGGGTATAAGAATTCTTCCTCCCATCATGTATGACATTCCTGTCATATTTCCAAGGTCTCCCCAATAGAACATGAAAAACATCCATAGGTATGACATCACATAAGACTTCATCCTTATAACTACCAATTTTAAACTCAACTTTACACTGTCTACTTACCATAACTTGATGTCCTTTCTGCAACCACGACACCCTGTACGGACTCAGATGTGCAGTCGTCTCCAAATTTATCTTTTCCACCATCTTTTTGGATACTAAGTTGTCAGTGCTCCCGCTTTCTGTGATCACCTTGCATAATTTGTCTCTGGTCTTGCAATCAGTTCTAAATAAAGAGTTTCTTTGGACTAGGGATCATACCTATTTTTCTAGATTCACAATATCTTTCCTCATCATGAGTGATCTTCCCTCAACAGTTGTTTCTGATTTCATCTTCGTCTCCACATTCCTCTGTTGTGCCTCAGAAATGTGAGCTTCTCTAAATCCTACATTCTTATTTTCAGGACATTCCCAAGAGATGTGCCATGTTGTCCCACAAGGATACCACTTGACTTCTTCTCCTCTGTCTCTTCCTCTACCTTTTGGAAAAGGATTACTTCCTCTAGAGTATTCTCCTCTAGAAATTCCTCCCTTGTCTGTCTTATTGTTAAATCCTCCATCTTCTCCCCTAGACTTCTGGAACTTTTCTCTGGTAGTTCCTCTTACTCTTTTAGGACTCTTCCCCCTATAATTTTGACTCTTCTTCCTTGCCAATTTTTCTTCTTCTTTCAGGGCTATCTGATAATCATCTTCTACAGTCTGCATCATTACTAGACTAATTTCATCCCGGATTTCATACCTCAATCCATTAATATACCCAAAAAATTTATCTTCATCATTTTCCCTATGTCCTGCTCTTATATTAAACTTATAAAATTCTTCAGTATACTCCTTCACTGAAAAACCTTTCTGTCTCAAATTCTGCAACCTTCTGATAATATTCAATTGATAATCCTTGGGTATGAATTTATCCTTAAGCTGAGATACGATTCTATACCAACTCTTAATATTGGTCTTACCTTTTCTCCTTCTATCAGCTTGCAACTCGTCCCACCATAAAGTTGCATGTCCCTTCAACGTGGTCACTGCATGCTTTACTTTATTCTCATCATCAATCTCCTCATAATCAAAGTACTTGTCTAAAGAACTTATCTAGTCAAGCAATTCTTCTACATTCAAATTATCTTGATACATCAGAACTTCCATCTTTTCTCTGGTTCCCAACTTGACAACAACTTTCAGCAATCACTCCTCTTTTGCTTGTTCTCCCATATCTTCTTCTTATTCTATACTTTCACTCTAAGCTTCACTAATATCACCAGCCTCTCGTGCTCTACTTTGTGGTTTTTCCATGGTGTCCAAACTTACATGAAGTTGTCTCATTTCCTTCTCCATAGCTGCATTGACTACAGGTCTCTCCCTACGTCTCCTCGGCAGCATGGTTGCTATTATGTCTTCTCACAGAGATTATTCCTACTCTGATACAACTTGATGCAAGCCCCCTATGGGTTCGTGCGACCTACCGATATAGGATCAAACTACACAGGAACCATAATGGCTCTCGGGTCCCCATAGAACCCTTAAAATATTCCCCACGGGCCTTTTCTTCTCACATTGCACAAAAAATTGTATTCGTGAGGGTCCTCTTACTCCAGCGGAGTCATGCACGTGACCTCGGGTTTTAATTGGAAGAGTTAACTCCGATGCTATGGAACTTCGGTGCTCTGGAGGATTTGCCAACACAACACTCTACACCCAAAACTTCTGGACTAGTGAAGGGCCAAAATTTACAGATCTAATGATTGGCGTTTTTTCTTGGGTCAACAATCCATGTTCACTTTGGAATCCGAGGCTTCGGGACTTTTCTACGCTAAAACAAATGCAACCCAATATCTTTCGAATAGTTGAATTATGAACAACTCAGAAATATACGGTCCACGTTTATCTGCCAATTGACGGTTAGGATTTTCTCCGGGTTGCAGGACTTCAGGAGATTCTCCACTCCATGCAACAATTACAAACTTCACCTGGAGTGTTGAATCATTGAATCACACAGGGATCCAATGGTTCATACTCTCCCACGAATATATGGTGTAGATTCACTCCATGTCTTTAGATCTTCGGGGCTCTGTGCCTCACTCACACCAAGCAACTCAAACTTGCTGGAACAACGAAGTCCGAAGGATTTGGGGATTTAATCTTGTTATCCCTCCTTGAGATTCATCCCTTGAATGACTCTAATTCTGGCGCACACTTTTCACTTCTCTCCTGAGCTTGGGACTCTTGAAAGTCACCTGCACACTCCTTGTGCTATCTCTCCTGAGTTTGGTCAATACTTAACCAAGTGTTGGCTCTGTGCACTATGTCCCTCCTCTAAGTTTTTACACTAATGTGAGTGTAAGTGCACTCCTTGCGCTAGCTCATTGTAAACTTAAACTATATCTCCTAAGCTCCTGAACCTGAAGATGGTTTGACCTCTGTAATCCTTGCGTTGGAAATATGCACTCCTTGCACGATATTTTCAGAACAGAAACAATTGAAACTTATAACTCAATTCAATGACTCATTCAATCAAAGCATTTAGATACACACACAAACATAGAGATAATAACATAGCATTTATCCAATTACTCAGAGATAAACAAATTCACAATATCATAAATTTGAAAGCAAATATCTTCTTCTATATTCCTTCTACAATAATTTACAAGAGTTTCAACAACCTTCAACGACAACAACAACTATCTCCTTTTTTTTCGTAGAAAAATAATAATAACTTCCAACAACAACTATCACCTTTTGTTTCTTAGTAGCCTCTGTTGGGCATAAATTATATTGATTTATACATGAAGGGGATTCCCAAGCCTTCCCTCCAGACTGTTCTAGTTCTTTCATATAATAATTAAAAGCATCCTACCACTAAGCTTATTACAATAAATGAACAATTACAATTTAGATATGAGTCTGCGCTCGAAACATGTACAATCCTACATGCATTAAAGACAATTACAATCTCCTGGATCATATACAAAGGTTCTAGCATGTAGATCTAATGGGATCTTTAATTACAAGGTCTCAAAATTAAAGTGACGCTCCTTCCTTAGGATCCAAACCAGTTAAACTGCATTGCGCTGGATGCTGAGACATTTTCCACCCTACCTCATTAATGATAGCAGTGATTCTCCTGCATCATACTCCGCTGGACAAAAATATTCATGAACTCCTGTCCATGAGATCTTCCACCTCTTCTCCATGATTTTGGATGTCTGCTTCAGTTATCCAACTGACATCTTCTGTTGGATGATTCTTCCATTTAACCAGATATTCATAATAAATATTTCTCCTGGTTATCCTAGCAATTCTCTGATCTAAAATATTTTCTATCTCACGCTTCTTTTTTATGGGCATCTGTCACTTCCACTGAATATCCTCTTTATCATCTATCTCTTCTGTGCCATCCATCTTGTAAGGGTATAATTATGCTACGTTAAATATTGGTGAAATTTCAATGTCCTCGGGCAATTCAATCTCATAAGCATTTGTAGCAAATTTTTTGAGGATTTGATAAGGTCCTATCTTCTTCATCTTTAGTTTATTATATTTCCCTATTGGAAATATTTATTTCCTCAGATGTGCCAAAACGTGGTCTCCAACCTCAAAATTCACCTCTTTTCTTCTGTGATCTATCATGTCCTTGTATCTTTGGTTGCTATCCTATAGATATCCTTTGATTTGATCATGTAATCTCTGCATTTCTGCAGCGAAATCTTCTGCTCCTGCACTTCGAAATTCAGCTTTCCCCAAATCTCTCAATTCTGAAATTCCTCCTGGATGCATTCCATACAATATCTGGAACAGACTCTTACCATTACTCCTATTCGTTGAGTCATTATATGCAAACTTTGCTTGAGGAAAAATTTTATCCCATTGATTGCTATGTTATGTTACTAAACTTCTTAGCAGATTCCCTAAGCTCATATTGACTACTTTAGTATGTCATTCTGTATGAGGGTGATACACTCAACTAAAAGACAAATTTATCCCCAGCTTCTTCCACAAAGTCCTTGTTGGAAATAATGAGAGGGGGGGTGGTGAATCAATATTACCCTTTTTAAAAAATTAGCAATTACTTTGTTATTTTATTAATCACCACAATGGATCAACAATGGACTTGTATTTAAAATCAATTATATAAATATAATTAAAAAGAATTAAAAGGTTTTATAAAGAATAGTGAAGGACACCAATACTTTTTAGAGCACCAACTCTAGGAGACACAAATCCCCTTCTTCAGGAAACCAACCCTAGGAAGCACCAACTCTCTTGTTTTTAGAGCACCAACCCTACGAAGCACTGACTCCCTTGTCTTCAGGGCACCAACCCAAGGAAGCACCAACTCTCATGTCTCTAGGGCACCAACCCTAGGAAGCACCAACTCCCTTATTTAGTATAGGATATGAATCCTTCCTTGCTCCTCCCTTCCACCCTCACTACATAAGCATCATCAATTCTTCTTCTTGGACTCTGGTTTTGCTTTGATCTTCTAATTTGGACTACAGAGACACTTCTTCTTCACCATTCTTTCTTTCTTATATATTCTTCCAACTGTTGTGAGCATTGAAGCATTGTGTCCATTTGTTTGGACCATTGCACCTCTTCATTTAAATTAACAATAATAACATTTTTATTTTTATTTAGAATTAATATCTCCCTATATTATTATTCACGTATTAACATGAAAGATTTCAATTTAGTAAGAGGGATTTTCATAAATAGATCACATATATGAATCAATTTCTTTTAATTCTATCCCATGCATTTTTATTTTATTCTTAATCTTCTGATACATCCTCAGTTCTCCAACATATCATATTTGAGATTTTCGATTAGGCTTCTAATGCATTGGATTTATTTGATCACTTAATATCAATCAGGCCAGAATCCAAATCTTGTTTGGTTCAAAGTTCCTTCCCGACAGAGGAAAAATTCTTCCTATGTATGTTAAAATTCACATAGACGCACTTTCAAGACCTCTATTCCATATGACCATAGACGATGACTAAGTGCTAAGCCAAACGAGTGCTTTATTCACTTATGAATACTGATGGTCATGTTTTATTTGCACGTTTGATATGGATGGTTCTCGTTCACTTCGAATCTTTGAAGTTTCGGGACTCAGACCTTTGCATTCTTCCAACTCTTTTAGAGAAAATTCCATTGAAGAATGTATCAAAACTTTTTTCTTGATAACCTTCATATGTCCAGGAGCTAGGATCATAGACCTAGGCACAAAGGAGCTCTTGTTCTCCGGGTATTCGACTATTTGTGACTTCGGGCTTCGATGCTTTGGGTAGTTTTGCTGGTAGGAGAAATTGGATATCCCTGAAGGATGTACTCCCAGAGTGACATAACTTGTTGACGTCACTGTTGACATGGCACTAGTTGAGTGGTTGCCACATGTCACCTTAATTTGTGACTTTCATATACCTAAAGTTCCAATTATACCTTAACACTTGTCACTAGCCGATTGGGCCACATGTCATTTTTGTCTTCTGCCACATGTCTTACTTCATGGCTTCGATAGTTTTTGCACTTTTATACCATCCTTCGATTATCTTCAAAGTGTCGAATAGATCTACCATCATATATTTTCAATTGTCTTGATCCTATGGCCTTTTCTTATTCCGAAACTCCGGGGTTTGGGAGTTCTTGGTTTATCTGAGCTATTTATCGTCGGAGTAGGTAAAGGCCAGCGTTGACCACCTTATTCCTTAGCATGCTCTGAATATCAACAATTGACGAGATTTCCTATTATTCCTTTGATCCGATGGTCGATGAGAGTTCACAACTTCAGGGCTTAGGCCTTTGGGTAAACTTACATGTTTTAGATGGATTTTGACCAGAGTGGTTAATGACGGAGTTGACCACCTTTTTTCCTGATGGTTCAACATTTAGATCAATGGTTGATGGGATTTCCCTGCACTTCCTCTGATCCGACAGTCGACGGGAGTTCGCGACTTCGGCCTTCGGGTAAACTTACATGTTTCAGACTCATTTTTGCCGAAGTGGTCAATACTAGAGTTGACCACAATTGGACCCACCTATTCTCATCCAACGATCACCATGCATTTCTCAGATATTCTAGCCCTTATTCACTTTAGGACTTCGTGGGTTTCAAGACTTTGTGTCTTATGGGGTCTGCTTATCCTGGCCTTCCACTTTGTTCTATCTGACTATCAAGATAGATCCTGAACTGATCTAATGGTTGAGAGCTCACTTTAATTTCCCCCACGAAATATGAAAACTCTACATTTCCATTCCAGATCGAATCTTGATTCAACGGTTGGGAAACCATCCAAAGATCCTACTTCAGATATGATGGTTGATATTTAATCCTTCCCAACCTCTGACTTCACCTTGATCTAACAATCCTGGATTGTCTCGAAATAAGAATGAACGTCTCCCATAACTCGATCCTTTATAAAAGGATTTCTTCACTTCACAGAACTTTGTCTCTTGTGTTATTTCAAATGTGTCATCTCTTATGAGCTTCAATTAACGTTCTTCCTTCTGAGCTTTGGATTTATACTGGATTCTTCAACACCCTATTGACATCAATGCAATACCATACCATTGTGTCCAACATTCTCCCCCTTTGGCATTGATGGAAACCTTTTCTTTGAAATATTCCTACTGCTTATCAATTCCCTCCCCCTTTGGCAGCAATGACAGAGGGGATCTTTCTTCGCTCCCCATGTGGCAATGCTCCCCCTAACCATGTGCCCCTTTTCTTCTGATACGACTTTTATGGTTTTAATGAGGTATTTGAATTACTCCCAATTTTTGTCAAAGATTTTCAAAAGTACTCCTAGGCAAAGGTTTTGTGAATATGTCTGCAATTTCTTCTTTGGTGTCTACATACACTATTTTAACCACTTTTTGGGTAACCTGATCTCTTAGGAAATGATATTTAATTGGGATGTGTTTGGTCTTAGAATGCATTACTAGAATTTTGTGTATGCTTATGGCACTAATGTTATCACAATTAATAGTAATGAGATCATCATATCTTATTTGTAAATCTTATAATGTTTGCTTCATCCAAAGAACTTGTGTGCATCAAGATGCAACAAAAATGTATTCTTCCTTTGTTGTAGATAGTGATGTGAATGTTTGTTTCTTACTTATCCATGCTACCATACATTCTCCTAGGAAAAATTCTCCTCCACTAGTGCTTTTCCTATCATCTATACTACCGACCCAATCTGCATCAGTGTATGCAGTTAGATTGAAGTCTTTATCTTTTGGATACCATAATCCAAGTTCTAAGGTGCATTTAAGATATCTGAATATTCTCTTTACTACTTTTAAGTGATTTTCTTTAGTTGCATATTGAAATCTCCCCATGAGTCCTACAACCTGCTTGATGTCAGGTCTTGTTGCTGTTGAATAGAGCAGACTTCCAACTATTGATACGTACATCGTTTGGTCCACTTTTGGTGAGTCATCTTCTAGGCTTAGTTTACATCAAGTGACCATGGGAGTACTCATAGGTTTATTGTCTTCCATTTGGAATTTATTTAGCATTTAGTTGATATATTTGGCTTGGAAAACGAATATTCCTTTTTCTGTTTGATTTACTTGTAAACCTAAGAAGGACAATTCTCCCAACATAGACATTTCAAATTCTTCTTTCATTTTGATTGCAAACCTTATGTTTAGTGTATTAAGATTACTTCCAAATATAATTTCATCTATATATACCACCACAACAATCATGTTTTGATCCTCAATTTTGATTTTTAATTTGTTGTCAGTAGTTCCTCTCTTATATCCTTGTTTTTGCAGGTACTAATCAAGCCTTGAGAACCATGCTCTAGGGGCTTGTTTAAGACCATATAGGGCCTTTTTTAGCTTGCACACATAGTCCTGATTTTATCTTAACATGAATCCTTCTAATTTCTCAACATAGACTTCTTCTTCTAGTGTTCCATTAAGGAATGTTGACTTGACATCCATCTGATAGATTTTTTCAAATTTCTGAAGCATGCAAATGCCATGAACATTCTAATGGCCCCAAGTCCTGCTACCAGAGCAAAAGTCTCTTCAAAATCAATACCTTCCACTTGGGAATATCCTTTGAAAAATAATATGGATTTGTTCTTTAAATTCTCCCCATTTTCTTTTAGTTTGTTCTTGAATATCCACTCGGTTCCTACCACATTCTTTTCCTTGGGTTTTGGAACTAGTACCCAAGTCTAGTTCTTCTCTATTTGGTCTAGTTCTTCATTCATTGCTTTTATCCAATCTTTACTTATGTTGGGTTCTTTAAATGAGTTAGGTTCTATCAAGGATAAAAAAAATTGTTTTGAGTCAAATGTGAGTTTCCTTCTTGTTTCCACTCTTGCATTTTTATCTCCAATAATCTGACTCTCAGGATGATTCTTTTGAAATCTTTTTGATGGAGATTTTGGAAAGGGCATTACTTCATTGTCTTCTTCATTAGTATATGGTTTATTTTTCTGTGTTTCATTATCATCATCTTCTTGCTAAGATTATACATCATCATCTTCTTGCTAAGTATTTTTTATCACTTTTTGATATGTCTTGGGATATGTTCTTTTTTAGATCATCTATATTTACATTTGTACTTTCCACTGTCTTTAGTAGTCTAAGATTATAACATATGTATGCTTTCTTATTAGGTGAATACCCTAAAAATATCCCTTCATCATATCTTAATGTAACATTTACTTCCAAAAATTCTAAAGTGTTTTACAGATTCTGACCTCCCAAACCATAGTTCATAATGAGTTTTATCATGGTTGGGTCTCAATTGAGTTCGATTAAGTATGTGGACTTTTGTGTAGATTGCATCTATCCATAATGTTTCTAGAATCTTGGCTTCATTTAGCATGGTTCTTGCAACTTCTTGAGTTGTTCTATTTTTCCTTTCTACCACTCCATTCTATTGAGGAGTCATGAGAGATGAAAACTGTCTTTTGATACCATGATTTTCAAAGAATTGAATAAAATCTTTAGAGGTGAATTCTCCTCCATTGTCTGATATTAGACATTTAATTTTGAGACCTGTTTCATTCTCTATAAGGGCTTTGTATGTTTTAAACTTCTTAAAGGATTATGATTTTTATTTTAGAAAGTATACCCAGGTCAATCTTGTGTAATCATCAACAATCAACATAAATACCATTCACCGTAAGTACTTTTAGTTATGGTAGGTCCACATAGATCTATGTGAATAAGTTCTAATGGTTTTTTTGTGGAATTCTCTTTTGTTTTGAACCTAACTCTTGTTTGCTTCCCTATTTGACAATGTTTACAAATAGAATCTGAAGGCTTAATAACTTTTGGTAGATCCCTTACTGCCTCCTTCTCATTGGCTTTGATCAAGTTGTCAAAGCTTAAATTTCCCAACCTTCTATTCCATAGCCAACTTTCATCTACTTCGATTAAACAACATTTTTCTCCTTCATCTATATTAAGGATGTACACATTGCTAAATGTTCTTGGTGCAACTGCTACTAGCTTTCCAGTGTCCTTTTGTCTGATCTCACATTTCTGAGAATCAAAGGTAAGTATGTGACCCTGATCACATGTTTAGATTACACTTATGAGATAAGGTTTGAGATTTTCTACCAGAAGTACATCTTCTGCTTTGGTTTTGTTATTTCATAAACTCGCAATGCCTTTTCTTGGTATTTTGGCTGACATATTATCTCCAAAGGTTACTTTTCATTTTAATTTCTTGTTTAAATTGAAAAATTTGCTTTGATCTTCGGTCATGTGTTTGGAACATCCACTCTCTATATACCACTGGCATCCTTGGTTTCTCGCATATAGGGCTACATTGCACTATGTTTTCTTTTTCTTCCATAATTTTTTATTATTGGGAATATTTATCCTTTTATCATAGTTTGATAATCTACATTCACTAGATTTATGACCATAGTTGTTGCATTTGTAAAATTCAACATTGTAGTCTCAAGGGAGAGAAGGAGTTATAATTACTTATTTTTGCATTATCCTTATTATTTTCATATCTTTGAACATTTCTTGGATTGTACTTTATATAAGCTTTACTGTGTATTGCTTTATGCCCAATTTTTTTGCAAGAATAACAATAACCAAGGAAGATATATTGATTTATGTTAGAGGGATTCCTTCTGATGATTATATTCTTCTCGTCATCTTTTTCGTTAGTAGAAAGTGCAGATTTTTGTTTATTTGGGATAGTTTTCAATGGTATTGTTATTGTTTTATTTTCTTTTCTTTTTATGGGGTTCTTAAGAACATCTGCATAGCTTATTTTGTCATTTTCGTATTCTATAGAGGGATCATATCCTAGAACCGTCTTATCAATTGATGATCTTTGACTGCTAAGAATGTTATTCAAGATTTTTGAGTTGTTTTCAAACTTAGACTGGATATCTTCTTTTTCTGGTTTCCCTTTTAGTCGAACTATTTCATCCTCCAATATCTTACATATTTATTGTTTTTCATTGACTTTGTAATATTCCAGATATAAAAAGTATGCAGAAAAAAATAAATAGCTAGAAATGGCAGATGAACAACAATATAACCAGAACAACACCACAATAATACCAAAATGATGCCAGAATAATACCAAAAAGAACATTTTGATTACTAAGAGCAATGTTCACTTGCCTCTTCGAAGGGGAAACCTCTAGCAGAGCATAGCTCTATTACAATAATATCCAATACAAGAGTTCCCATACCCTCGACTCCTATTTATACTAAATATGTCTATCAAAAGAACCATCTAGAGGAAGATCCTTCTAGAAGCAAAATATTTTATTAGGTGTTCTTACATTGGAATTATTCTTCCTTATTGCTAGGCCTTATTAATATTGACCTTTATTACATGGAAATATATTATTCTACCTACGTGAGGGGTTAGGTCCCTAACATGTCCTCCCCCTTAATAACAACCTTGTCCTCAAGGCTTGAGATGGGGAAATTGTTGCAAAATGATAGTTGGTTCCCAAGTGGCATCTAATGGAGTTGTATCTTTCCACTGGACAATCACAAGTGTTAGTCTAATCGATGATCACGCTGGTCCAAATCTTCTTGTAGTTGTAGCTAAATGGAGCCTTCTTTGTCCAACTCGGGAAGGTTGGTTAGAGTTTGGCACTTAGTTCCAAGCACCTTCTTTAAGTAGGAAACATGAAAAACATGATGGAGCTTAAACTGACTAGGAAAAGCTAACTGTTAAGCTACCTGTCCCACACTCTTGAGAAAAGTATAAGGACCATAAAATTTGGGCGCCAGTTTCTGACAATGGTCAGCCTTGAGGGAATTTTTATTGTAAGGTTGCAGTCGAAGAAACACCTGATCCCCTTATGCAAATTGACGTTCAGAGTGACCTTGATCTTCTTGTTGCTTCATGCTATTCTGGGCCATGACCAAATTCTCTTTGAGGGTACAAAGAATAGCCTATCGAACTGTAAGCATTTGGTCAATCGCCTGGACCTTTGAGACACCTAGAAAATATGAGAGAACTAAAGGTGGATTTTTTCCATATATCACTTCAAAAGGATCCATGCGCATAGTTGTATGGTACGAAGTGGTGTACCACCATTCAGATAGTGGTAACCATTGAGCCCACTAATTCGGACTTTCTGATGCAAAACACCTCAAATATGTTTCCAAACATTTCTTGACAACTTCAATTTGACCATCATTCTGGAGATGATAAGCTATGTTGAGATGCAATTGTGTGCCTTGTAGTTTGAACAGTTCTTGCCAAAATTTGCTAGTGAAAGTTGGATCACGATCAGAAACAATAGAATGCAGCATGCCATGAAGTGTGAAGACCTGATCCATGAAAAGTTGAGCCACAGTGGATGTTGTAAATGGGTGTTGAAGAGAATATAAATGAGCATACTTGGAAACATGATCAACTACCACAATGATGACTGATTTATTGCCCAATTTAGGTAAGCCTACAATAAAACCCATAGAGATATCCCGCCAAATCTCAGGTGGAATTAGAAGCGGTTGTAGTGTGCCAAGAGATTTGATTGTTTCTCCCTTTTTGCGTTGACACACATCACTACATTCAACCAAAAAATTATGAACATCTTGTCTCATACCCTCCCCAAAAAATGAACATTTGAACTGGTCATAGGTTTTGGTAAACCCCGAGTGCCCAGATGTGGGTGTGGCATGAAGCTCAAAAAGTACCGTGGATTTAAGTTTGGAATGTTTACTTAAATACAAATGGACTTTGTATCGAAGCTCATCATTGAGCCAAGAGTACCCTGGGGAAACTGGATAATTGGACTGCAATTGTTGTATCAGATGCGAACTTTTGGGATCGTGTAGCCATTCCTCGCAAACAACTTGGAGCCAATCTGGTACAATGAAAGAGAGAGAAAAAAGGGACCCTTCATCTTCATATTTTATGGAAAGTGCATCAACAACCACATTGTCTTTTACTTTCTTCTAAATGATCTCATAGTCATATCCAAAGAGATTAGTCACCCATTTTTGTTTCTCAGGGGAGGAAAGGCATTGTTACAGAAAATACTTGAGGCTTTGATGATATGTCTTAATTTGGAAGTGTTTCCCCAATAGATAAGGGCGCCAAAGATCCACGGCATGCAAAATAGCCAACATTTCCTTTTCATAGATTGATTTGCCAAAATTTCTCTCAAACAATTGTTTTCTATTAAAGGCCAAAGGTTGACCCTCTTGCATAAGGAAAATTCCAATTCCTTTCCCTGAAGCATCACATTCTAGGACAAAGGTATTTGTGAAATCAGGAAGGGCCAGGACTGGAGTGGTGCACATGGCCATCTTCAAGGTTTGAAAAGCCTGAGCAGCTGTTGGAGTCCAAGTGAAAGAATTATTTTTAAGGAGTACAGTGAGAGGTGCCACAATCTTTCCATAATTCTTAACAAACTTGCGATAATAACCTGTTAAACCCAGAAATACCCGAAAGATTTTGAGAGCCTTTGGGTGAGGCAAATCTTGCATAGCTTCAATCTTTTTAGGATCCACCCTGACGTTGGCCTTGCCAACAAGATGACCCAAGTACTCAACTTTCAATGCGCCAAAAGCACATTTAGATTGTTTGATGAAACGTTGGTGATAAGAGAGTAGATGGAGAACTCAATCCACATGATCAAGATGGGATGTCTAGGTTTTGTTGTAGATGAGGATATCATCAAAGAAAACTAAGACAAAATGACGGAAGACACGATTCATGAGGCTCTGGAAAGTGGAGGGAGCATTACACAAGCCAAAGGGCATGAAAAAAAAATCATAGTGGTCCTCATGAGTTCTAAAGTAAGTCTTAGGAATGTCTACCTCTTTCATATGGATCTAGTGGTAGCCAGAACAAAGATCAAGTTTAGTAAAGAATTGGGCGCCACTTAATTCATCCAAGAGGTCATCAATGACAGGAATGGGAAATTTGTCTTTAATGGTGAGTTTGTTGAGGGCGCGAAAGTCAGGACACATGTGCCAAGAACCTTATTTCTCAAGGACCATGACCACAGGAGAAGAGTAGGAGCTCGTAGTAGGGCAGAAAACACCTGCGTTGAGCATTTCTTGAACCATTTTCTCAATTTCATTTTTTGGGGAAAATGGGTGATGATAGGGACGCATATTGGGAGGAAGGTTTCCTGGGAAAAGGGGAATGGAATGATCATGAACACCACGGGAAGGAGGGAGTCCCTAGGGAGTAGAAAAAACCACTTTATGTTTAGAGAGGATGGCTTGGAGGTCTTGTGACATAGAGGGTGTCTCAATTGTTTGTATGGGAAAAAACCACTTGATGTTTAGAGAGGAGGGCTTGGAGGTCCTACGGCATAGAGGGTGTCTCAGTTGTTTGTATGGCATGGAGTTGGGAAATAATAACAGAATGACCTTTTTTGAGTATCTTTTCCATGCGATGGGAACTAATGATTTCCGGGGAACCGACGGTGATGCCTTGGAACTTATATTGTTGGCCCTCCTGGTCAAATTTCATGGTTAATTCCTTAAAATCCATGAGAATGGGACCCAAAGTCCTTAGCCATTATGCACCCAACACAATTTCACAACCTCCCATGTCGATAGCAAACATATGAGATTTTAGGTGGTAGTCACCAATTTGGAGATGCACATTTTCACAATTCCCTCCACATTTCATGGACCCACCATTGACAATCATGATTTGGAAATTATTAACTGCACAGATGTAGCAATTAGTTTCTTGGACAATGCAGCGATGAATAAAATTATGGGTGCTTCCACTATCAACAAGAATGATGACCTAGCTCATAGGGGTGTAGACCGATTGGCATGTGGTGTGTAAATGGAAGGAAATGTAAAAAAGGAGGTCTCAAGTTCGATTCTCACCCTGATTTATCTAGAGACGTGCTTGCGGGTTGTGTGATTCTCCCTAGGAGTTATAAGGAAGCCAATGGGATTTGACCCCATGTCACGCAAGTACGATACTGTCGCCGCTACTGATTCCCCTAGTTACAAAAAAAAAAAAAACAAGAATGATGACCTTCCTATGCTTGATGTAACCAATTAGCTTGAGGGTTTGGGGAGTAGAGAAGCCAGTGAGAGCATTTAGGGAAATGACCGGTTCTACTTCAGGAGGGTTAGAGGGAGGGGTTATGTCTGTGGGTTCAAGTGACATAAACACCAAGGGAGCCTCAACTTCCTCTTCCGAAACATCCTCTGTGATGGCCATAAAAAGATTTTGTTCCTTATACTTGTGTCTCGGAAAATATTTATCATCACAATTATAACAAAGGCCTTTGAGTTGGAGTTCATCCATTTTGGCCCTGGTCAATTTATGGATCTTTAGTGGAGTAGGAGGAGTGGGAGTTACTGGTTTAGTGAGAGGAATAAAGAAGGGTTTTATGTTTTGAGAAGAGACAACTTGTTGTGCTTCCTTATCTCTTTTAGTAGCATCCACCCAACTCTAAGGTCAAGCCATGAGGACACGAGCACGAATCTCATCCTTGAGGCCACTGATAAAACATTCTTGAAAAAAAGCATCGGACATGCCCTATGTACGAAAACATAGTCTCTCAAAAGAAGCTATAAAGTATTCCACGGTGCCATATTGTTTCAAATTTTTCAAACGTCCTAAATGGTTGTTGTCAGTGTCAAAGCGTTCATAAAGATCTGCCACAAAGTGTGTCCAAGACACATACCCTTGGTGGGCATTTTTTCTCCATTTCCAATGTTCTTGATCTAGATGGAGAAAACCATACCAAAGTTTGTCCAACTCATATGTAATTCCATACAAAGAGAAATAATGTTCCATTTGAGTTACCCGACTAGTGGGATCCAATCCATCAAATTTGGTCACATCCACACACGGAAGGCGTAGGTCACGCTGAAAGTGATGGGGCTGAAAATTCTGGGAATGAGAGGAAGTTTCACCTTCAGTATGCAAAGGTGGGTCAGATACGGGAAGATTTGCAGGGATATGCAGCTCGGTGTAGATCATCGTAGTGACATATTTAAACTGGGTAGCAATGTCTTGTTTGAGCTCTTATTTGAGTTCCACGATTGAGGTGACGATGGAGGAATGCATGTTTTCATTGATGGTGGCAATATTGGCACTGAGTTGTCGCACTTCTTGTTGGGTTTCTGTGAAATTAGAGTGCAAGGTAGTGAAGCGAGCTTCCAAGTCTTGTCTATGGGTATGGGACATGATGATGAGGGAACACAAAAAGAGGTGGGTGGTACCACACAAAAAATGGGTTATGAGTGAAGTGTATCACAATGATCATGGCGAAAAGTGGAATCCAATGGGGTAAATCCTAAATAAGGGTGTTGGAAGAGGGTTAGGTCCACAAAAAAAAATTGCTCAAAAATGATAGGTATGATAACAATAAGGGTGAAGAGAGAAATCCAATGGAATAGTTATACTCTGTTCTGAAAAATACTACAGTCATGAAATGCCCAAATGCTTAACAGGAAGAAATGTGTAGAAATTTCACAACTCGAATGTAGGAGACATAGGTGCACCACAATAGATCTTGTCTGTTCTGTTTTGTTTCCATCCCAAGGGTTGGATATTCAAGGGTTTTACAGACAAGGGTTTTCCCTGTGCTATATCTCTCTGATATACATGCGGGGTCCAACAATAATACTCGGCCCAATATCTCAGGGCACCAACTAAGGAGGCTAGACCTTGCCCTTAGCTGTACTACCCATGTACTAGAGAGTATCTTCCCGAGTGTTGTTCTTGGTGACACTATAGTAGTCAGGTGACAGATCAATTTATCTATGGAGGGCTTCAGGAGATCTAGGTTGATCTGTATACAGGTGTTGTCTGATGCGCTACGACTCGAAGGGGTACCAACAAGGGTTACAAGGGTGGCCAACAGATGTGCGCTTAAGTACCACTTGTATTTCATGCATGTGTGAATCCCCAACCGCAGGTTTATGCATGTAACGATAGATATTTGTAGCTTAAAGACATTGGAATACGTCTCTACCCTGAAAAAAATTAACCCGCAATTTTTTTCCAAGGAAGGTGCTCTGATACTACTTGTAATATTCCAGATATAAAAAGTATGCAAAACATAAATGAATAGATAGAAATGACATATGAACAACAATATAACTAGAACAACACCACAATAATACCAAAATGATGCCAGAATAATACCAAAAAGAACACTTTGATTACTGAGAGTAATGTTCACTTTCCTCTTCAAGGGGGAAACCTCCAGCAGAGCATAGCTCTATTACAATAATATCCAAGACAAGACTTCCCATACCCTCAACCCCTATTTATACTAAATATATCTATCAAAAGAACCATCTAGAGGAAGATCCTTCTAGAAGTGGAAGCTTCTATTAGGTCTTCTTACATTGGACTTATTCTTCCTTATTTCCAGACCTTATTAATATTGAACTTTATTACATGGAAATATATTATTCTACCTATGTTAGGGGCTAGGTCCCTAACAAAGTTCTTTATTCAATATTTATTCTTCTCTTTTGGTTTCTTGGAGTTGATTTTTTAACTTAATAATCAATTGTTCTGACTCATTAATGGTTTTTGAAACTTTCTTCTCTCTTGATTTAGTAGCCTCTTCAATATCTAGAAGTTGTTTCGGCCTTAGTAACCTATTTTTATTTTTATATTTTCTTAGTTATTCAATTGCACAAAGGAATTCTTCCTTGAGGTTCACTTCTTCTTCATCTTCCAAATGATTATCATGTTGAGTTTTTATTCCTATAAATAGAAGCTATGGCTCCTCTTATTCAGTTTTTTCAGATTAGCTATTGTCTTCTTAGGTAAACAATGTTTTCTTCTTCTTGTATAACTTTCTTTTATCTTTGGTTTTGGTTTGTTGGTTGTGGAGCCTGATTATCTTCTTGATTTAGAGGTCTTTGTTTTCAGCCATCCTTATAACCCATGAAGACTTTACACCTCGGAAGAATGTACACTCCTCCACGTGGGAGAGTGCAGAGGGGGGTTACCCCATCTGTGGGGTCCGGGGGAAAGCAGACCCCTGAAGGAAAATTTTCCTTGTAAATGTATACTGTAATTTCATTGTAAATTTGGACCGTTCATTATAAGGTTGCAGATCTGATGGTAGAAGTTATGTTAGGTTTTTTTTTTCCCTAGAAGGCAACCCTCTTTTATGAGGGAAATATATTGTGGCTATGTATCATTGCGAATATTGTATTATGAGAGAGGAGACCATGAGAGAAATAAGAGGAATATACAATGGGTGTGTTGTAGGTTGTATCCCTTCATTTGTTGGATAATAATAAAGGAAGGACCTGACAATTTCTATGGTGGACATAGCCCACACTAGGTGAACCACGTATATCAGTGTCTCTATTTTATTGTGTATCTTTTTTTGTTTTATTTACTCATTTGTTTTATTTTATTGCTCTGTGATCTTGTTTTTCTAACAACTGGTATCAGTGAGAAAGGTAACTTACAAGAAAAGAGGGTTCCTGGTTTGAGTGTGAGCAATGGCAGAAGATGGAAAGTTTAGGGTCGAGAAATTTAATGGCCAAAACTACCAGTTATGGAAGATGTAGATGGAAGATTATTTATATCAAATTGATATATTCCTACCATGGGTGGAATAGTAAAGAAGCCGACGACCATGAAGGATGAACAATGGGAGGTTCTTGACAGAAAGGCACTAGGACCGATACAGATGAGCTTGACAACATTGGTGGCTTTCAATATTTCGAAAGAAAAGACCACAAAGGAGTTGATGGATGCATTGGCTAAACTGTATGAAAAACCCTCGGCGTCCAATAAGGTATTTCTAATAAAGATATTATTTAATATGAAGATTCCAGAAAGTGGGTCTGTTGCAGATCATTTAAATGAATTTAATATGGTTACTAATCAACTAAGTTCTGTAAAAGTGAACTTTGATGATGAGGTCATGGATTTTCTAATCTTGTGCTCATTGCCAGAAAGATGGAATGGCTTGGTCATGGTTGTAAGTAAATTTGTCTCTGGTTCAAACACTTTAAAATTTGATGATTTTGTTGGTGTTATCCTTAGTGAGGAAATGCGACAGAAAAGCACAGGTGAGACATCAGTTAATGTGTTAAACATGGAGAACATGGGAAGACAAAAGGATAGAGGAAAGGGTTCAGGGAACCATGGGAATTCTAGGAAGGGCATATCCAAATCCATATTTGGAAAGATAGAGTGTTGGAATTGTGGGAATAAGGGACATTTGAAGAAGACTACAGAGCTCCAAAGAAACAAAGAGATGGACAACATGAGATAAATCAGGAAGCAAATGTAACAGGTGATGTGTTGCAAGATTATTTGATTCTTTCTATAGATAATATTTTTGAGTCTTGGGTAGTAGATTCAGGGGCTTAATTTCATGCCACACCCCATAGGAAACATTTTCTAGATGATGTTCAAGGTGATTTTGGACAGGTTCATTTGGGTGATGATGCACCATGCAAAATTGTTGGAATGGGAGAGGTAAAAATAAATCAAAGCAATGGAAACCAATGGTTGTTGGAAGAGGTAAGACATGTTCCACATACAAGGAAAAATATAATTTCAACAGGGCAGTTGGCAAGTGAAGGTTGTGTATCCATATTTACAGATAAGGTGTGGAAGGTCACCAAAGGAGCATTGGTGATAACAAAAGGAGAGAAGGTAGGTACATTGTATTTATGTACTGGTAATACCGACTCTTATATCTCTTTATCTTATACAGGAGTGGATACAACACTGTGGCATCATAGGATTGGACATATGAGTGAGAAGGGGATGCAGATACTTCACAAAATAAATTTGTTGCCAGATCTTAAACAAATTGATTTGGATTTCTATGAGAATTGTGTTTATGGAAAACAAAAGAGAGTCAGATTTCTCAAAGTCGAAAAAGAAAAGAAGAGTGAAAGGTTAGATCATGTGCATACAGATGTATGCGGACCATCTCAGTTATCATCTCTTGGTGGCTCTCATTATTATGTTACTGTTATTGATGATGCAACTAGAAAAACTTAGGTTTATTGCATTCGACAAAAACCTGATTTTTTTGCTACTTTTAATAAATGGAAATCTTTTGTTGAGAATGAGACAAGAAAAAGGTTGAAGTGTGTCAGATCAGACAACGGAGGTGAATATTGCAGCAAGGATTTTGATGATTATTGTTCATACCATGGGATTCGTAGAGAGAAGACAGTTCCAGGAACACCACAAGAAAATGGTGTGTCAGAAAGGATGAACATGGCAATCATGGAGTGTGCAAGGAGTATGAGATTGCATGTTGGTTTTCCCTTACAGTTATGGGTAGATGTTGTAGATACTATTGTTTACTTAATAAACAGAGGACCTTCAAGCTCATTGGATGGTATAATTCCATAGGAGGCATGGACAGGTAAACAGGTAAACTATTCCTTTTTGAAGACTTTAAGTTGTGAATCATTTGTCCATATTGATAAATAAAATAGAATAAAGCTTGAGGAAAAATCCAAGAAGTGTACCTTTATTGGATACAGTGTTAATGATTTTGGTTATCGCTTATGGGATTATGAAAATAACAAAATCATTAGGATTAGAGATGTCATATTCAATGAGAAGGTCATGTACAAATATCAGTTGCAGGGAAAGAAACAGGAAAAAAAAAAAGCCAGAATACACAGTGCTTGATGAGATCACTGAAAAAGAAATTCCAAAGGAACCAGAAAATCAAAATGTACAACAATAGGAGCAACATGTACCTCAAACTCATGCAAGATTTCTTAGAAGATCTACCTGGTTAATTAGACCCCCTGAATGATACTCTCCTTCATTGTATTATTTATTGTTGATTGATTCTGGTGAACCAGAATGTTATGAAGAGGCAATGCAGGTAGAAACCAAAAAGAAATGGGAGAAAGGAATGAAAGAGGAAATGGATTCCTTGATAAATAACCTGACTTGGGACTTGGTTTGGTTTCATGTAGGAAAAAGAACATTGCAGAATAAATGGGTTTACAAGTTGAAGGAAGAACATGGAGGAAAAAAACGGTACAAAGCTAGACTTGTTGTAAAGGGGTTTGCACAAACGAAAGGTATAGATTTTGATGAAATTTTTTCTCATGTTTTTAAAATGACTTAAATTAGGACTATTTTAAGTCTTGTGGCAGTAGAAGATTTTCATCTTGAACAGTTAGATGTAAAAACAACTTTTTTCCATGGGGATTTGGAGGAAGATATTTATATGCAACAGCCACAGGGGTATGAGGTCAAAGAAAAGGAGAATTTGGTATGTAGGTTGAAGAAGAGATTGTATGGCCTAACGCAAGATCCAAGGTGGTGTTATTTGAAGTTTTACAGGTTTATGATAGAATAGGGTTATAGTAGATGTCATTCTGATCACTGTGTTTATTTTAAAAAGCTAGAAAATGGAAGCTATATTATCTTGCTATTGTATGTAGATGACATGCTTGTTGTAGTGTCTAATATGAAGGATATAAATTTTCTCAAGAAGAAATTAGCTAATTCATTTGTGATGAAGGATTTGGTTTCCGCAAAGAAAATCCTTGGTATGAGAATAACAAGAGACAGGAAAAATCACAAATTGACATTGTCTCAGGGTGAGTACATAGAGAAGGTGTTGGAGAGGTTTAGAATGCGGAATGAAAAACCAATTAGTACACCTTTGACTAACCATTTCAAATTATCTAAGGAAATATGTCCCAAGACACGTGAGGAGATATAATACATGTCCAGGGTCCCTTATTCATCATCAGTTGGCAGCTTGATGTATGTAATGGTTTGCACAAGACCATATATTGCACATGCAGTGGGAGTTGTGAGCAGGTATACAAACAATCCAGGTAAAGAACATTGGGAGACAGTAAAGTGGATTCTTAGGTATTTGGGAGGTACTGCTATTCATGCATTATGTTTTGGAGTTTCAGACACTGCTTTACATGGATATGTTGATTCAAATATGGAAGGTGATAAAGATAGCATGAGGAGCACCACAGCGTATGTTTTTACTATAGGTGGAACAATAGTAAGTTGTATTTAGAAACCGCAAAAGGTTGTTTCACTTTCAACAACATAGGAAGAGTATGTTGTTTCTACATAGGCTAGTAAAGCAATGATTTGGTTACATACTTTTATGGAGGAATTGGGAAATAAGCAGGAGAATAGCAGGTTGTACTGTGACAATGAGAGTTTCATTCATCTTGAAAATAACTCAACCTTCCATTCAAAGATTAAGCATATACAACTCAGGTACCATTTCATATGATCTGTCTTGGAAGATGGACATTTGAAGTTGGAAAAGATACACACTATCCATAATCCCGCAGACATATTAACAAAGGGAGTAACTAGGGAGAAACGGAGTTCCTTCTCAGTTTTAGTTGGTCTTCAAGCATGAAGTCGAAGATGAGAAATTTTCCAGGTCGAAGAAGGCTCATAGTCCAGTAGATACAATAGTGGTGGAGTTGTTGAGATCAGTCTCGAAGTGGGAGATTGTTGGTTGTGGAGCTTGACTATCTTCCTTATTCAAAGGTCTTTGTTTTCAACCGTGTTTATACCCCATGAAGACTTTACACCTTGGAAGAATGTACACTCCTCCACGGGGGTGAGTGCATAGGGAGGTTACCCCCTCTGTGGGGTCCGGGGTCAAGCGAGCCCTCGATGAGAGTTCGGGGGATAGTGGTCCTCGATGTGGGTTTGGGGGTGAAGCCCCCGGAGGAAAAATTGCCTTGTAAATGTATATTGTAATTTCATTGTAAATCTGGACCGTTCATTATAAGGTCGCAGATCTGATGGTAGAAGTTATGTTAGGGTTTTTTTTCCCTATAAGGCAACCCTATTTTATGAGGGAAGTGTATTGTGGCTACGTATTATTGTGAATATTGTATTATGAGAGATGAGACTGTGAGAGAAAGAAGAGGAAGTTACAACGGGTGTGTTGTAGGTTATATCCCTTCATTTTCTAGATAATAATAAAGGAAGGACCTGGAAATTTCTCTAGTGGATGTAACCCACACTGGGTGAACCACATATATCTGTGTCTCTATTGTATTGTGTATCTTATGTGTTTTTTTTCCGCATTTGTTTTATTTTATTGCTCTGCGATCATGTTTTTCTAACATGATTTTCTTCTGATTTTTTAAGGTTCTTTCATCATCACTTTCCTCCTGCTTAGGATAGGGACATTTATTGGAAAATTGTCCAATTTTTCCACAATTGAAACATGTCAGAGGAATTTTTCCTTTGTATTTCCCAGTCCCTTTCTCGATTTTTTTCATGGAGTTGGCAATTTCTTCATCAGATATATCTGATAACTCGTCATTGGTCTTTTTCTCTTGCCTCATCTTTGTTTTTTATGCTTTAAATGTTGTTTCTCCTTTTGATGGTTTTTAATTCCATGTTCTCATCTCATATGCTATAAAAATTCCATGAAGCTGATCTACTGTGAGTTTTTCAAGTTCTGGTCTATCTTCAATTGTGGAAATCTTGGCATCATATCTCATATGTAATGACCTTAAGATATTTTGTTTATCGGTAAGTTCTTCTCTGCTTCTCTGATTGAATTAACTACCTCATCTACCCTATAAAAGTATTCAACAATGTTCTCTTCTTCTTTCATCTTCAAATTTTCAAACTGAGTTCTATAGGTTTGTAGTTTGGATTCCTTGACTTTGCTATCTCCTTCATATACAACCTCCAATTTGTCCCAGATTTCCTTATCTTACTTACAATGCATAACCTTCACACATACAAAATTTTTCAATCCTCCTAGAATGATATTAACTGCTCTTGAGTTGTCATTGCAGATCTTCTTTCCTACAATATCTGTGGGTGGATTAGTTGGTGCAGTGTAACCATCTACAACATATTTCTAGACATCAAAACCAAGATCTAAAAGGTATATTTTCATTCTTATTTTCCAGAGAGCGTAACCACCTCCATTAAAAAATGGTAATTTGTTGGAAGACATTCCCTATTGCTGATGCATTTATTTTAGGATCTACCTTCCAGTTATTAGATTGTGTTGAAGGCATTGTCTCTGATACCAATTGTTGGAAATACTAAGAGGGGGGATGAATCAATATTACCCTTTTTAAACAATTAGAAATTAATTTATTATTTTATTAATCACCATAATGGATCAACAATGGACTTGTATTTAAAATCAATTATATAAATATAATTAACAAGAATTATAATGTTTTATAAAGAATAGTGAAGGACACCAATCCTTTTTAGAGCACCAACTCTAGGAGACACAAATCCCCTTCTTCGGGGAACAAACCTAGGAAGCACCAACTCCCTTGTTTTTAGGGCACCAACCCTAGGAGGCACCAACTCCCTTGTCTTTAGGGAACCAACCCAAGAAAGCACAACCTCACGTGTCTTTAGGGCACCAGCCCTAGGAAGCACCAAATCCCTTGTCTTTAGGGCACCAACCCTAGGAAGCACCAACTCCCTTATTTAGTAAAGGATATGAATCCTTCCTTGCTCCTCCCTTCCACCCTCACTGCATAAGTATCATGAGTTCTTCTTCTTAGAATATGCTTCTATTTTGATCTTCTTATACGGACTACATGGACACTTCTTCTTCATTGTTCTTTCTTGCTTATATAGTCTTCCAACTGGTGTGAGCATTGAAGCATTGTGTCCCTTTGTTTGGACCATTGCACCTCTTCATTTAAGTTAACAGTAATAACATTTTAATTTTAATTTAGAATTAATATATCCCTCTATTATTATTCATGTATTAACGTGAAAGATTTCAATTTAGTAAGAGGGATTTTCATAAATTGATCAAAAGTATGGATCAACTTATTTTAATTTGATCCCATGCCTTTTTATTTTATTCTTAAGCTTTTGTTGCATCCCCAGTTCTCCAACAGATCATATTTGATCTTTTCGATTATCCTTCCAATGCATTGGATGTATTTGATCTCTTAATATCAATCAGGACAGAATCCAGATCTTGTCTAGTTCAAAGTTCCTTCCTAACGGAGGAAAAATTATTCCTATGTATGTTAAAATTCGCACAGACACACTTTCAGGACCTCTATTCTATATGACCATAGGAAATGACTAAGCGCTAAGCTAAACAAGTGCTTTAATCACTTATCAATATTGACGGTCGCGTTTTATTTGCACGTTTGAGATGGACGATTCTCGTTCACTTCAGGACTTCGACATTTCGAGACTCAGACCTTTGTAGTCTTACAACTCTTCTAAATAAAATTCCACCAAAGGATGTATCAACACTCTCTTCTTGATAACCTTCATATGTCCAGGAGCTAGGACCGTATACTTAGGCACAAAGGAGTTCATGTTCTCCGGGTATTCGACTATTCGTGACTTTGGCCTTCGACACTTCAGGTAGTTTTGTTGGTAGGAGAAGCTGGATTTCTCTGAAGGATGTACTCCCAGAGTGACGTAAATTGTTGACATCACTGTTTACATGGAACTAGTTGAGTGGTTGCCACGTGTCACCTTGATTTGTGACTTTCATATACCTAAAGACCCAATTATACCTTGACACTTTTCACTAGATGATTGGGCAACGTGTCATAATTGTCTTCTGCCACATGTATTACTTCGTGGCTTCGAGAGTTTTTGCACTTTTATACCATTCTTTTATTATCATCGATGTGTTGAATAGATCTACCACCGTAGATTTTCAACTATCTTGATCTTATGGCCTTTGTTTATTCTGGAACTATGGGGTTAGGGAGTTCTTGGTTTATCTGAGTTGTTTATCGTCGGAGTAGGTCAAGGCCAGAGTTGACCACCTTCTTCCTTAGCATGCTATGAATATCAATGGTTGACGAGATTTCCTATTCTTCCTTTGATCCGACAATCGACAGGAGTTCAAAATGTTGTGGCTTCGGCCTTCGGGTAAACTTACCTATTTTAGACTTATTTTCACTAGAGTGGTCAGTGCCAGAGTTTACCACCTTCTTTCCTGACATTTAAATATTTAGATAAATGGTTGAAGGAATTTCCTTTCTCTTCCTCTAATCCAATGGTCGATGAGAGTTTGCGACTTCAGGGCTTCATCCTTCGAGTAAACTTACATATTACAGACTCCTTTTCTTCGAAGTGGTCATTGTTGGAGTTGACCACCATTGGACCCGCCTATCCTCATCCAACGATCACCATGCATTTCCAATATATGATGGCCCTTATTCACTTCGATATTTCATGGGTTTCAAGACTTTATGTCTTATGGGGTCCGCTTATCCTATCCTTCCACTTGGTTCTATCTGACGATCAAGATAGATCCCAAACTAATCTAACAGTGGAGAGCTCACTTGAATTTCCTCCATGAAATCTGATAGCTATACATTTCCATTCTAGATCGAATCTTGATCCAACAGTTGGGAAACCATTTGAAGCTCTTGCTTCAGATCCGACGGTTGATATTTAATCCTTCCCAAACTCTAACTTCACCTTGGTATAATGATCTTGGATTGTCCCGAAATAAGAATGAATGACTCATGTAACTCGATCCTTTTCAAAATGATTTCTCCACTTCACATAACTATGTCTCATGTGTTATTTCAAATGTGTCATATCTTTTGAGCTTCAATTAACATTCTTCCTTCTGATATTTGGATTTATATTGGATTCTTCTGCACCCTGTTGACATCAATGAAAATATCATACCACTGTGTCCAACAATCCTCCAAAAGTGTCCCACAAATTTTGTGTCTTTGTCTGAGACTATACTCCTGGGTAACCCATGCAATCTTACAATCTCCTTGAAAAACAGGTTTTCTATGTGGGTAGCATCACTTGTTTTGTGATATGGTATAAAATTTTCCATCTTCGAAAATATTCCAACCACCACAAATATTGAATCATTTCCCCTCTGGGTTCTTGGCAATCCCAAAAGAAAATCCATACTTATAACATCCTACAACCTATTTGGAATAGGAAATGGTTGATACAATCCTGTGTTTTGTTTCTTTCCTTTTTCATATTGGAAAATTATGCATTTTTCTACAAACTTCTTCACATTAGACCTCTTTCTTAGCCAAAAGTATGAAGAAATCAACTGCGGATATGTTTTATCATGACCAAAATTTCCATCCAATCCTTCACTATGTTTTTCCTTCAGTAAATTGTCCCTCGTCGAGAATTTTGGGACACACAATCGACTTCCTTTGAATAATAGTCCTTCTTGGATCATATACTCCATCCATTGACTTCTATCCCTTAACAAAGGATTTTCACAAGCTCCATAAGCTTCCTTTAAATCTGGGTCTTCCTGATACATGTCCTTGAGGTGTTCAAATCCCAATGTCCCCACTTGAAATTCCTGCAAGATTAAACATCTCCTGCTCAAAGCATCTACAACTTTGTTAGCACTCCCACTAATATGCTTGATGAAAAAAGTAAAATTCGGCATGAATTCTACCCATTTCGCATGTCTCTGTTTCAATTTCTCTTGTCTAGTTATGAACTACAAAGCATGATTGTTAGTATACAAAATAAACTCCGTTGGTATAAGATAATGTCTGCACTTTTTCAAAGCTTGAATTATTGCATAAAAATCCTTGTCATATGTTGAATACTTCTTCTTAGCATCATTCAAATTCTCACTAAAATAAGCAATAGGCTTATCATATTGACTTAAAACTGCACCGACGACCACTCCACTTGCATCACAGTTGACTTGGAAATTCTTCCTAAATTATGGCAGAATTAAGATAGGTTGTTCTATTATCTTTTCTTTCAACACTCTAAATCCTTCTCAACTTACTTTTTCCATTCAAAAGATCCATGTTCCTTCTTTATAGTATCTGGTATGGGTGCTCAAACACTACTAAAATTCCTAATGAATTTCTTGAAAATCTTGTTAACCCAGGAAAACTTCTTACTTCAAACACACTTCTTGGAGAAGACCACTCTCTTATATCCCTCACCTTCTCTAGATCCATCTTCAATTCATTTGAAGAGATTACAAACCCCAGATACACAAGTTTTGTCTTCATAAAATAATACTTCTTCAAATTCACCAACAACTTTTCATGATTCAACCTCCTCAATACCATCTTCAAGTGCATTAAATTCTCCTCCTTAGTCTTGTTGAAAACCAGAATATCATCTAATTAAACAATCACAAACTTCCCAATACAATCTTTGAGCACTTCATTCATTAACCTCATGAATTTACTTGGAGTGTTTGTTAAGACAAATGGATTAACAAGCCACTGATACAGTCCTTCATTTGTTTTGAATGTTGTTTTCTATTCATATCCTTCTCTCATTCTTATCTAATGATAACCGCTTTTAAAATCTATCTTGGAAAAATAACTAGCTCCACTTAAATAATTCATTAAATCATCCATTATGGGTAAATAAAATATATACATGATGGTTATCTTGTTGATGGCTCTATAATCTGTGCACATTCTCCAACCCCCATCTTTCTTTGGACTCAAAAAATTTAGTACTGCACACAAGCTCAAGCTTTCTCTAATTTGTCCTTTGTCCAACAACTCTTGGACCTGCTCCTTAACCTCTTCATTCTCTTGAAGGGTTAATCCGTATGCTTCTTTTTTCAACAAACTTGATCCCTGAATAAGATCAATATGGTGACTAATAATCCTGATGGGCGGTAAAGTATGAGTCAACACATCCACCATAATGTCAACAAACTCATCTAGTAACTCCTGAACTTCCACATGAAAATCATTCATAGAAGTATTCGTAAGGATGAATCTCAATTTACCTATAAATTTCCTGATCTTTCTTGACTTCCTTCAAGAGCTCCTTCCCACTCATGAGAAGTATACTAGGAATAGACTCCTCTTTGACTCCATTATATTCTAATGGTAAAAACATATGTTTACATCCATTTTTCTCAAGGGTATAAGTATTCTTCCTCCCATCATGTATGACATTCCTAATATATTGCCAAGGTCTCCCCAACAGAACATGACAAACATCCATAGGTATGACATCACATAATAATTCATTCTTATAAATACCAATTTTAAACTCAACTTTACACTATCTACTTACCATAAATTGATGTCCTTTTTGCAACCACGACACCCTGTATAGACACGGATGTGCAGTTGTCTTCAACTTTAGATTTTCCACCATCTACGTGGATAAACTATTTCTTTGGAATGGTTCTCGTACCCATTTTTCTGGCTTCACAAGAGATTTCCTCATCATGAGCGATCTTCCCTCTTCAATTGTTTCTTCTTTCATCTTTGTCTTCACATTCCTCTGCTATGCATCAGAAATGTGATCTTATTTATCTCCTACATTCTTATTTTCAGGACATTCCCAAGACATGTGCCCTATTTTCCTACAATCATAGCACTTGACTTCTCCTCCTTTGCCTCTTCCTCTACCTTTTGGAAAAGGATTCCTTCCTCTAGAGTATCCTCCTCTAGAACTTCATCCCCTATCTATCTGACTGTTAAATCCTCTAGCTTCTCCCCTAGACTTCTGGAACTTTTATCTAGTGGTTCCTCTTCCTCTGTTAGGACTCTTCCCCCTGTTTTCCTAACTATTCTAACTCTTCTTCCTTGCCAATTTTTCTTCTACTTTCAGGGATATATGATAAGAATCTTCTACAGTCTACATCGTTAATAGACTAATTTCATCTTGGATTTCATACCTCAATCCATTAATATACCTAGCAACTCTCTCTTCATCATTTTCCCTATGTCCTGCTCTTATATTCAACTTATAAAATTCTTCAATATACTCCTTCACCGACAAACCTTTCTATCTCAGATTATGAAACCTTCTGAATAGATTCAACTAATAATCCTTGGGTATGAATTTATCCTTAATATTATCTACCATTCTATCCCAACTCTTAATCTTGGTCTTACTTTTTCTCCTTTTGTCATCTTGCAACTCGTCCCACGATAAAGCTACATGTCCCTTCAACCCGATCACCGCATGCTTTACTTTCTTCTCATCATCAATCTCCTCATAATCAAAGTACTTTTCTAAATCACTTATCCAGTCAAAAAATTCTTCTACATTCAAATTGCCTTCATAAATCAAAACTTCAATCTTTTCTTTGGTTCCTAACTTGACAACAACTCTTAGCAATCACTCCTCTATTGCTTGTTCTCCCACAACTTCTTCTTCTTCTATATTTTCACTCTCAGGTTCACTAATATCACTATCCTCTGGTGCTCTCCTTTGTGTTGTTTCCATGGTGTCCAACCTTGCATGAAGTTGTCTCATTTCCTCCTCCATAGCTGCATTGACTATAGGTCTCTCCCTATGTCTCCTCTGCGACATGGTTGCTATTATATCTTCTCAAAAATCTTATTCCTGCTCTGATACCACTTGATGAAAACCCCCTATGGGTTCATGCGACCTACCAGTATAGGATCAAACTACACAGGAACCATAATGGCTCTCGGGTCCCCACAGAACCCTTAAACTCTTCCACACGGGCCTTTTCTTCTCACACTACACAAAAATTTGTATTCGTGAGGCTCCTCTTACTCCAACGGAGTCATGCATGTGACCTCAGGTTTTAATTGTAAGGGTTAACTATGATGCTCCAGAACTTTGACGCTCCAGAGGATTTACCAACACAACACTCTGCACCCAAAACTTCTGGACTAGCAAAGGGATGAAATTCACAGATCTGAGGATTGGCATTTTCTCTTGGGTCAACGGTTTGTGTTCACTTCAGACTCTGAGGCTTCAGGAATTTTCTACACCAAAACAAATGCAACCCAATATCTCCTGAATAGTCGAATTATGAACAAATCAGAAATCTATGGTCCGTGTTTATCCGCCAATTGACAATCAAGATTTTCTCTGGGCTTCGGGACTTCGAGATATTCTCCACTCCACGCAATAATTACCAACTTCACCCGGAGTGCCTAATCGCCGAATCACTCAGGGATCCAACATTTTTTACTCACCCACGAATCTATGGTGTAGATTCACTCCATGACCTCAAATATTTGAGGCTTTGTGCTTCACTTTCACCATGCAACTCAAACTTGTCAGAGCAGCGAAGTCTAAAGGATTTGGGGATTTACTCTCACTATCCCTCCTTGATCTTTGTCCATGGAATGACTCAGACTCTGGTGCACACTTTGTGCTTCTCTCCTGAGATTGGGACTCTGGAAATTCACCTGCACACTCCTTGCACTATCTCTCATGAGCTTGGTCAATACTTAATGAAGTGTTGGCTCTGTGCACTCCTTGCATTATGTCCCTCCTATAAGGTTTTACACCACTGTGAGTGTAGGCGCACTCCTTGCACTCGCTTGATGTAAAATTACACTATCTCTCATGAGATTCTGACCCTGTAGATGGTTCAACCTTTGCACTCCTTGTATTGGCATTGTGCACTCCTTTTGTTGGCACTATGCACTCCTTGCACTGAGATTCTCATAAGAGAAACAATTGAAACTTATAACTCAATTCAAGGACTCATTCAATCAAAGCATTTAGATACATGCACAAACACATAGATAATAACATAACATTTATCCAATTACTAAGAGATAAACAAATTCACAATATCATAAATTTGAAAGCAATTATCTTCTTCTATATTCCTTCAACAATAATTTACAAGAGTTTCAACAACCTTCAACAACAACTATCTCCTTCTTCTTTTTTTTCAGCAACAAAAATAACAATAACTTCCAACAACAACTATCACCTTTTTTTTCTCCTTGACTCATCCAAAAAAAATGTTATAGTGAAAAGGGAAATATGACTCGTTTTGAAGAAGAAAACCCTAGTTTAAATAACCTCAACTTCCACTGAGTATAACTTCAAACCTATAATGATTCAAGACCTAAAATTCGTACAAAATATTATTCACTATCTCTTCTAAAACAACACCAAGTTTCTCAATATGAAATCCTTCTAGAAAACAAATTATATCAAAAATTCCAATATGACATTCAAAGAAAACTCTAAAACAAATCATCACAAGACTTCATCTTTCCTTGGAATTTCACCCTTCTTCACTTCATCTTCCCTTGGAAATTCACTCATGTTCCTTGGCTAGGTTGAATTGATGTGATCCAAATGCCAAATGAGGCTCCTCTTATTTATATGATTCTTCTCCACATGAGAGGGTGTGACCAAGGGTTGAAAATTTTGGGTCGTACCTCTTCCTTAAGGATGGCCAACCTAAGGGGATTCTTTAATTGGTTTTAGGGGATTCTTCACTTGGATTTAGGGGCTTCTTATCTTGGCTTTAGGGGTTTCTTCACTTTGATTTAGGGGTTTCTTCGCTTGGTTTTAGGGGCTTCTTCACTTGACTTTAGGGGCTTCTTCACTTAGTTTTAGGGCTTCTTCAAGGCTCCTTCAAGAATCCATTTGTGTACAACTCAAAGTGGGCATGTGGAAACAACCACATGTTATCCCAAACCATCAATTCCATGCTTAAAAGCTATGTCATAAGGGGACCACTTTGGATTTACATACGCTTATGTCAAGGCTCTTCAAGGATTCTTCAAGTGGACACATCACAATCAATTTTAGGGGATTCTAGGCTTTTCTTTAGGGCTTCTTCTAAGGTTGACATCAATGAAAACCAATTTTCCAAAACAATTTGCAATCTAATGCATAGTGTCCAACTCTATTGCATTAAAAACAAGTTATGTTTTCTCACCCCTACCTTTTCCATTAGATTGTAAATTACGAGTTTCTTCTTCTTTAGTTGGACCCCCCTTATTCCAATTCATATTTCCTCTTCCCCAACCCTTCCCTCTATTAGAATACCAATTCTAATTTCATTGAATTTCATTACCCTTGTTAGGGACAAAACCTTATCCTTTTGAGACAACATTGGTGGTCTTGCTTGTGCTTGCAACTAATACATCCTCCTTGGATTGTTTCTTCTTCCGATCATTTTCTCAAGAATTTCTAACAATTCACTTATTTTCCAAAGTTCATATTATTCGATTTATTTTTTATTTGTAATATCAATAAAAGTGCTAGTATAAATCTAGAAACCTTGATATCAATGCCATGACCATCGAAAAGTTTTATAAAGTTTTTAATTTTAGCAAATCCTTCTTTACTAATTTCTTGCTTGATATTTTGAGTCTATAAATATAATCCATTACATCTCCTCCATATTTTAGTTATGGCACATTAATTTCAATTGAATATCAACTCATTTATCTTCAAGTTGAGAATCAAAGACATCCTTGAGAGATTTCCATGTGGTCCAAGCATCTACATAATTTTCAATAAGAACATAGACTTTGTCTGAAACTATAATATGAATAAGTGCTAATGATTTCTCATCTTTCAATTCCCATTTATCTAATTGTACAACATCATAGATTTTGTGGTTTTGAAATACATATATCTTCCCATAATTCATTGTAGATGAATGTGCTATGAATGAGTCGACTCCATGCTTTGTAATTCTTTGATTCCTCCAATTTGTCGGAATCATTAAAAAGATTAACAACTTTAGGTATTTTTCAAGTGATATTACAACTTGAGGCTGTAAAGCACAAACACTAGTCTAAAAGTGCAAAACAAAATTGCATGAACTTATGACTCCAACAATAACATGCACCTTATATCACCACAATAGAATTGCATGAGTGTGCATGAAGACTCCTTACAACAATATTGCAATGAGATTTTGTGCTGTGATTATTTTCCCAATGTGTTGTGGGTTGGGACTTATCCAAGAACCATTAATACAAAATGAACCATAGCTAAATCACTGATAAAGAACCACCATTCACCACATGCACCACTCTCCACTAAAAAACTAATTATCGAGGATTGGCCTTGACACACTTATGGTCTAGTAAAAAAAATGGATTGAACTTTACTTTTCTCTAATCATAACTTAGTGATACAATAATTTGGGGGATTTTTAACAATATATAAGAATTAAAGACTTTTACAAGTTGAAATTTCTTGACATCCCAATGTCCCCTAAACTTGAGAAGTTATTTATACCCTTTTAATTTGTATAGTTCCCTCTTTTACAAATAGAGTTCCCCGTTTTACAAACAAATTGATTACCCCTTGCATAAATAAATTGTGAAACAACCTATATTAGCATCCACAAATTGAATACAAATAAAAACCCTAAACAAATACCATTTTTATGTGTTATGGGTTATGAAAATGAAGTTGGAGGCTATGAGAAAGCTAAAAAATGGTCTAGGGATGAAGCTTGCAATCATGCCATGAAATAGAGATTTGTTGTTCAGACATATATCTTCACCAATTTGAATTTGTTACACTGAATGGTTGTCATCTTGACTAACTAAGCACCCTATTAAACTCTACATGTAAGTTAGCAAGAATTTTTTTGAATCCACCACTTCACTTAGAGGATCAAGAAGATGAGTTCTAACTGTAACTCCATGCAATTCACTATATTAGATACATAGAGGCACCATTTGGTTTTCAAATGGAAAGTTAACTCTTTAGATTAGTTTCATTCTCCACACTAGTGGTCATTGAAGTAAACATAATAATTCATTTCATGAAATCATCATCCATGAAAGAGAGAAGCACATATGATCCATATTAAGTAATAAATATTTATTAATTTGAATGGATTATATGGTAGCTTTCTATTTGAGGGTTTGAAGAGGCAAGGGTTTGTGTATATTTATGTGAGGAGGAACTATGCATGGAAGATGTGATGTGTTGATGTTTTTATCAAGGTGGAGAGTGGGGTTAAAAGGTTTATTTCATTTTAGAGCCCAAGATTTAGCAATGGGGATGTCAAAAACGTTGAGGGACTGAGAGGACTTAAGATTGTCTTCATTTTACCTATCATAGGCTTCATTTTACACATGTAAGCATATGTTGCTTATTACCACCTTATATTACTCATATGGTGTGTCATTTATAGAATTCGGGGTTGGCATAGAAGCATCCAAACCCATGGGATCTATGCTTACTACATAGGTGGGTTATTAAATTCAATAGGTTTAATGTAGATAATATCAATTCATTACATAATCAACATCAGTACTAGATGAATATAATACTTTACCACTAACAACTAGTATTTAGCACTTATATGAATATTATACAGACAGAAGAAGAAACTCTGAAAATTCTTATTAATAGTGGAATACATAAGAAGAAACTCTGAGAACTAATCTCTTTTGGTTTTTCACTTCTCTCCTTAACACAAATATATGTTTTATTCTATAGATAGCTAGGGTAGGGATATAGATGACTAAGGTACATATGATGTGGGATAAAGGATGATGATATAAGAAATCAAGAAAGTATATATTGAATTCCATCTATTATCCCTTCTTAACTCCCTAGGATTAGTGATCTGCTCGAGTGAGTGGGCACCCCTTATCCCCCATAATTTTATACCCAAGGGGATGCACACACCCTTACTACACATTAACTACATATCATGAATAGAAAGAAGCCTTCCTTACACCTATACACACACAAAAATGTAACCTGTTATTCATGACTATTGGTTCTAGGTTGTGGGTGGGAGTAATTAGCAGATTATGAACACTAATTCACTTATTCACCTACAACTTTGCACAGGGGGAATGAATGACAAGTGGAGCCTTTATAACCCACTTCTACAGACTATATGCTCAAGAAAATCCTATTATTAGTTTGGAGTTTCTTCTTATATATGTATAATATTCTTTAAGTGTTGAATATTAGTTGTTAGTGGTAAGTGGTATCACCATCAAGTACTGATGTTGATTGAAAAATGAACTGATATTAGCTATACTAACCCTGTAGTGTTTAATAACCCCCCTACATAGTAAGAATATATCCCATGGGTCTGGATGCTTCTAGGCCAACCCCAACTTCTATACATGACACCCCATATGAGTAGTATACATGACACCCCATATGAGTAGTATAAGGTGGTAATAACCAACATACACTTATAGGTGTAAAATGAAGCTAATCTTAAGTCCCATGACATTTTTTTTTTCCTTCACTTTTATTGGCAAATTGATTCACCTTGATTTTTTTTTTAATAATTTATTCTTGTATAGCCAAACAAATGGTGTAGTGTGCTTAATCAATGATGCAACTTAAACTTTGAACTTTATTTGGTTCAGCTTGTTTGTTTTTTTTTTTTTTTTACAATTTATTCTTGTATAACCAAATAAATGGTGTATTGTGATTGAATCAATGATGCAACTTCAACTTTGAAATTTATTTTGTCATTCCTTTTTCCTTTAGTTGCAATGGAACTATCTTCAACAAGCACATGACATTTACATTGTTTTAGTCTATCGGAACTATTTTTTGTTTTTAATTGAATAATATACTTCTTCAAAAAAAAATTGTGAAATATTTGGGTTAGTAGACAAAATCTTTATTGGCACAAGAATACACATTTTTCCACAAGTTAGTGAGGAATCAACACCCATTTCGATAACACTTTAAGTAAGCTTGACAACTCAATCATCATCCACGAAGAGAATCCCATGAAATCTGTATTAAAATAATAAATATTTATTAATACAAACAAATTATATGGAATGATACATTAAGATATGATGCCTTGTATATATAAATACACATTTGGTGATACTCAATACCCTTTGTTAAAATGAATGACTATCATTATTACAACATAATTGTACATTATATCTCATGACTATAATTACATAATAAATGTTTATAACAATATGACATTAATGGTAATATACTTTAGGTATATTACCACTTACTTCTCCACTACCATGTAGGTTTTTTTCTTGAACTTTAGAGAGATAACTTTATTCACTATTATTTTAAATATCAGCTACAAAATTTGTGCTTTATGTTGGTTACCTAAAATCATACAACAAGTCTTTTATGGATGTTGGGTTTCTTCAACATAGAAATTACGAACATATATTTCTCATAAGAAGGAAACTATGCTTATCCAACTTGCTCAGACTACCTACCACTCAACAATAAAAAAACAATTTAATCCATAAATCATTAAGGGGTTTCTAAAATTTCTTGAAAATTGCATAGAAAATTGAAGACAAAAGTCTTTTATGGATGTTGGGTTTCTTCAACATAGAAATTACGAACATATATTTCTCATAAGAAGGAAACTATGCTTATCCAACTTGCTCAGACTACCTACCACTGAACAAGAAAAAAACAATTTAATCCATAAATCATTAAGGGGTTTCTAAAATTTCTTGAAAATTGCATAGAAAATTGAAGACAAAACCTTTCTAGTGCATTTTCTTTTAAAAAATATTACAAATCAATAATGTACTCTTTTTTAGAAAGAGACTTCCTTGCAACAGAACAATCAAAATAAACAACCAAATTCTAACAACCAAAATAAATGAGTTCAACCACCAAGATTTTTTCCCCTGTGCAATCATTACTTAAAGTGTCGAGTCACACACACACACATAATAGAAACATTTGTTTTTATTCTACCCACAAATCCAATACTATGAATAACAAATTTAAACTCACCAACCAAATTTTGATACTCTAAAACCCTTTGCCTTCAACATTGCTAGATGTTGAGTGAAAACCTTCAATACCTTATTCACCTTCTATAGTGGTAGATGTTGAGTGAAAATATTCAACATCTTCCAACAATAAGCTCTGATACCACTTTAAAGTACTGCTCTTAGACACACAACTTTGTTATTTTGGAGAAATGGATTCAATTAAAATATGTGAGGGCCAAGGGATAAAATAACCTCACATTTAGTAAAATATAGTATAAATAGTTCAACTTCTTCATTACATGACCTAACCCTAAAAGTAATTTCCAAAATCCCAATATCAACAACCAATCATGTAATTTAGAATAATCATTTATTCCCTAAATTGTAACCCTAGTATCTATCAATAACTTTAGGATCATTGTAGCTAAAATTATCGATGGTTGCACTAAGAATGTAGTTCTAGCATTTAAGGATAAATTTTCTAGATATAATGAGAGATAGATTCACAAGAAAGATCAACATAAAATGGATTGCACAACACCTTTGGGTACCTTTTCCTACCAAGTCATGTTGTCTAGGCATAAAAATATTGGAGTAACATTCTAGTGGTCCATGTATTACACATTTCATGATTTGAAAGACATCATTGAGGTATATCTAGATAATATTTTTTTGCGGTCAAAGAAAAAAAGGGTCAATTGAAGGACTTAAGAGCCATGTTTGAATAATGGAAATTTTACAAAACTCAACTCAATTTGAATAACTGTTTCTTTTGTGTTCAAATTGGGATATTGGTGGGTTTAATCATATCTAAGTATGGAATCTTGATCGATCCCTTTAAAGTGATTGCAATCCTTGATTTTCCTCACTCATGCACCAATAAACAATTGTAGAATCTATAAGGAAAGATGAATATTTTACAATAGTTTGTTTCCAAATATGATGACATCACAAAGGGATTCATGCCCCTATTCATTTGGAATGATCAAGATAAAATATCATTCAACACATTAAATAAATCACTTGTGTAAGTTGAATTTATAAGTCCACATGAATTTGAAAAGGATTTCATCTTATACCTAGTTACAACTAAATCCTCACTCAAGATAGTTTTATTATAGGATAATGAGAACCATAAGGAACATGCCATCTATTTCCTTATCAAAGCTCTTATTGAACTATAGTTTCATTATGATTAGAATAAAATATCACTTTAGTATCTGTACATACAATTCAAAAACTGTAACACTACATCCTCCTTTGATGGATGCCAATTATAGAAAATTCCAATCCCATGCAACATATCTTGAATGGGCATGTTGTGAACAACAAGTTTGGAAAATTGGTAGTCATTATTAAGAAATTGATCTTGAATTCTCTAAGTCAAAGTATAAGAATGTGTTAGTTATTATAGAGATGATAGTGGAGTTTTGAACTGGGAGTGAGGAATTGGCTATAGATGACTCATTGCAAGGTGACTATTTATTCCTCATAGCCTTTGATGACCATTGGTATGGATACATTATGATATATTTCAAGAACCAAAGATGTATACCTCATCATTCTAAGTACAAGAATTATCACATCCATAATCAATAAAATAAATACCTAATAATTTGTGACACTTTATACTAACATGGTATCAACATTGTTTTATGTCGATGCTTGACCCACAAGGAGGATGAGAATGCACTAAATGATTTCCACAATGGAGCATATGTTGGTCATTTGTCTAGGATAATGAGAACCAAAATAATATGTTTGTTGGCATATTTTTGGCCAACTCTTTTTCAAGAATATGCATTCATATCGTAATAAAGTACAAACATTGCCAATTTTTTTATATAAAATACCTGCACACCTCTTGTTTGTTGACCCCTTTTCTAAGTGGGGAATTAATTTCATGGAATTTCTTCTAACATCCACAAATGGCCACAAGTAAATTATCATGGTGATATACTACTTTATTAAGTGGGCCAAATCCATGCTAAATTTTAGTAACAATGGTTGTATGACATCACTATTTTCTTCAATCACATCATTACAAAGTTTGATGTCTAGATGAAAATCATGATGTACCATGGTTCACAATTCCAAAATCATATGATGGAGGAACTTGTAGACTGATTAGTCCTTAGACATGAACATGAAAATCCTTACTATCCTCAACCTAATGGTTAGGTTGAAATCATCAATGAGGTCTTGAGAACTATGTTGTAGTGGAGTAAATTTGCATAAATCCAATTGGAATTTATTCTTTGCACTTGGTGCATACTAAGCCTCGGTGAAGACAACAATAGGATTCTCTTCATTTCAATTGACTTATGGTGTTGAATTAGTCTTACCAATAGAATGTGATCTTCATTCTCTTTGATTAGTTGTTTAACTTATCCAAGAAATTTCCATGAATGAGGAGTTCTTGGTGTTTCCAAACTAGATGAGCATTATTGGGATGCTCAAATTATGATAGAGGCACATAAAAAATGGCTCAAAGCATAATTTGATCAATCCAAATATCCTCGTGCCTTCCAAAAGGAGACCTTACTTTTTCTTACGATAATGAAAAAGAGAAGCTTGAAATGAATTCTAATTCATTCATTGAGGAATATTCAACATAATAAGGACAATAGGCTGAAATTGATCCGAAATCGGATTCAGAAGCCTGTCAGGGCATGAAAAATGCTCAAAAATGAAAGTGTTCGGAATCCTACGAAACCAACACCATTGCGTCTGGCTCGTCTTCTTGATTCCGGTGGTATAATTTTTATGTCAAACAGAGTCTGTATGAAGAATATATCGCATTTTGTCCGCCGAGCCAAACAGGGAAAATTTTGGGAGGTTGACTGTACCTGTCCGTACAGTCCGTACAGGACACGTGGCAGGTCCGTACACTGACACGTGGCAGGTCCATACACTGACACATGGCAGGTTCCGTACAGGACACGTGGCGTCTCCAGAGCGTGACACGTGGCAGGCTGATTTGGCATTTTCGGCACGCATTTGGACCAATCCTGGAGTGACACGTGTCACCACTAAAAGGGTGACACGTGGCACGGGTGACGTCAGCGGATGACGTGGCAGTGCTGACTGAACGTACGGTAGAGGACGTGGCAATCTTTTATTGGGTGATGTGGTCGAATCGAATGGCGACACGTGTCATGATGTTGGTCAATGGGAAGGTGCCACGTGGCCCAGTCATGGGCTGCCACGTGGCACCCCGGAATTGGCTATTGGTTTGATAAAAAATTATGTGGTCGACCGGGTTCGAACCGGTGACCTCTCCGCCGACTACGCCTTAACAAACTTCGCCCAACCATTAGACCGCCAATTGATTCTTGTTATGTATTCGGTTTAGATGTTATTTAAAATTGAATTATGTAATTGTTGGCGCGGGAGGGTCGGGTCGGGGCTTAGCCCCGACCCCCGGTTGCATGTATTATATGACCACACCTTTTTGAACGGGCGCATATGCAATGGTTGGCGCGGTTAAAGTTTTGTTTAACGGTTTGAACAGTTTTGGTTAATGGTTTGAACGGTTATGCCGTAAGCCCGCGGTCCTATGGGCGTATGACCTATGACCAAGAGTTGGAGTGTGTAAGGGTAAGGGCCAGCGCTAGCCCAAAGGGCTAGCGCTTGGCCATGTTATCGCTCATATGACCGTTTGGAGGGCGCACGCCATGGCTTGGGGGCTTAAGCCCGGTTTTAATAACTATTATATAGTTTGAGGTGGGTTTTTTTTAACCACTTCTTGGTTTATTTAATGTAATTAATCCATTTTTAAGGGTTATTGGGCATTTTTAGAGCCTAAATTCGTGGAGGAAGTTGGCGAAGGAAAACTAACTCCCCCACTATTTAACCAAGGCCATTTTGAGGCCAAGGACAGCTTTTGAGAGCAATTTCAGAGCATAGATGTTGAAGCAAGCCAAGTCAGAGCCAGTTTGAGGCAGGGAGACCGTTGAGGAGGAGATGTTGTCGGACGATTTCTGAGAGCTCAGGACATCCGATTCAGGTGTCGTTTTTTGTGCATGGTTCCAGGGATCTGGGCAAACAAGACCAGATCAGTCTTGAGACCATTCGACAATGTAAAGATGTACTAAAAAGCTTTCGAACAGAAATAAAAAGCCTCCCCCACAAGAGAAAAAGGCCCGGAGACGTAGGCAAAGTTGTCGAACTCCGTTATCAAACTTGTGCATTATGGTTTTTTGTTCTTTATTGCATTTCAGATTTGCATATATGTTTATGGTTGTATAATGTGTTTTCTTTTCTCGCTCTTTCGTTAAAGTTTCCTAATGGTTAATTAATGCATGCGAATAAAACTCAACCATAGTCATTTCGAAAAATCCTGATGGATCAAGTGGTATCAGAGCCAGGTTTAACTTATCCAAGAAATTTCCATGAATGAGGAGTTCTTGGTGTTTCCAAACTAGATGAGCACTATTGGGATGCTCAAATTATGATAGAGGCACATAAAAAATGGCTCAAAGCATAATTTGATCAATCCAAATATCCTCGTGCCTTCCAAAAGGAGACCTTACTTTTTCTTACGATAATGAAAAAGAGAAGCTTGAAATGAATTCTAATTCATTCATTGAGGAATATTCAACATAATAAGGACAATAGGCTGAAATACAACAATAGGATTCTCTTCATTTCAATTGACTTATGGTGTTGAATTAGTCTTACCAATAGAATGTGATCTTCCTTATCTTTGATTAGTTGTTTAACTTATCCAAGAAATTTCCATGAATGAGGAGTTCTTTGTGTTTCCAAACTAGATGAGCACTATTGGGATGCTCAAATTATGATAGAGGCACATAAAAAATGGCTCAAAGCATAATTTGATCAATCCAAATATCCTCGTGCCTTCCAAAAGGAGACCTTACTTTTTCTTACGATAATGAAAAAGAGAAGCTTGAAATGAATTCTAATTCATTCATTGAGGAATATTCAACATAATAAGGACAATAGGCTGAAATACATATGGGACAAACTTATTTAATAATTGTTTCAATTAATAGACTTATGCAATTAGTAGTAATTGAATAACGAATATGAGATAGATTGGTTGATACAATGCTATGTACCAATATACTTATACACATTGACTAGTTCTGATGGTTGATGGGTCATGTCCATTGGTTAGGTCATGTCCTTAGTTACGATGTGTCACATCATTTTATTATTATTATTATTCTTGTTGTTAATATTATTATTGATGTTTATTTATACATGTGTGTTAATTACATTGTCTATCCTTTCAAAGATGCTTTACCCTCAAATCTTTTTATGGACAAGTTTGTGTCTTTGTTTTGTTGAAATAATGTAACTGCAAAGAGTATTCTTATTATTATTTGATATATTATTCATTGGATCAATCCCCATTGTGGATTGATCATGTCGTTTATTGTAATAGGACCAAATCCCCTTTTGTGGATTGGTCAAATGATAATTATAATAGGCAGAATAAGAAGTTGGCCCCATCGGATATTAAAGAGGCCCCAGAAAATATTAAAGGTGGTTATAACCACCCAGTTGGAGAAGTTGGCCCTGCCAATGAAGAGACACTTCACATGTGCCAGTCTAATATAAATAAGGAGGCTAGCGCCTCACTTAGACACACAACTCACTTGCTCATTGAGAGACAAGTTTCAGATCTGTTGTTAGAGCAGGAGAGAGAGTGGTGCATATCTGGGAGAGGATCTTATGCATTAGTTTAAGAGATCTCTTGGCATTGTATTGGTTATCTATATTAAGGAAGTTTTGCGAGGTTTTCTTCCCCTAGAGGGTTTCCCAGGATAAATGTTGTGTCTCTTGTGATTGTGTATTTCTCAGTGATCTTGGATTATGCTATTGTTATCTAATGAAATGCAAAGAACTATAATGATGGCTTAAAAATTAACATGGTATCAGAGCCAAGATGAAGGAAGCATCTTTCACAAGAGTGAAAAATGTCATTGTTGTCATACATGAAAATTAGGGCTTTTTGATGGTGAAGCTTTTCAGCCCCAAAACCATCTAGAAAAGTGTGTCCTCCCCTAAGGATCACTTTGGCACTCTTAGCACACCTTTTCAGTGGCTGGATCTCCCGGAAATTGAAACCCTAGTTTCACAAAGTACCAGAAGTATCAGAAAACCAGTGTACCAGAAGTACCAGAAGTACCAGAGTACCAAAAGCACCAGTCCAGAAATCCGCAGATCAAATTTGGAGGAGCAAAAGTTGGATTTTCTCAGATCCAAACACACCAAGCTACTCGCCTCAGCCAAGCGCACCTCCTGGTAAGTTCATATTTTGATTTTGAGCACTTTCATTTTTCGGCCATTTTCCTAGCTCCAGGTAAAGATGTCTGCAAGCGTTAAGCTTGTTGACAAGATAAAAGGAGGGGAAAACTTATGTGCTTGGAAGTATAGGATTGGCCTCATTCTTGAAGAGAATGACCTAGCAAGATTCATCAAAGAAGAAGTATCGGAACCCGTTGATGCTGCAGAAAAGGCAAAGCATCAAAAGGACACAATCAGGGCCAAAAGAATCATTGTAGATTCAATCAAAGACCACCTGATTCCTTATGTTCCATCTAATAAGACTCTGAAATAAATGTTTGATGCCTTGACCAGACTATAAGAAGGAAAGAACATAAACCAAAAGATGAATATAAGAACTCAACTGAAGAATACAAGGATACAGAAAGGAGAAACGATTCAGGCATACTTCTCTAGAATCTCATAATTCAAAGAATAGCTAGAAGCTATTGGAGATACCATAGAATAAGACGAAATCATAATGACGACCCTAAATGGTCTCACAAGACCTTGGGATGCATTCATCCAAACGATATGTGCCAGAATGGAGAAACTGAAGTTTGATAGTCTATGGGAAGAATGCATCCAAGAAGAAACAAGAGTAGCAAATCGTGAAGTGTTACTAGCAAGAGATGATGATCAAGCCCTAGCTACTCACACCAAAGGAGGAAGGAAGAAACCCTACTTCCAAAAGGAGACTCATAACGAGCCTCAACAGTCAAACAAATTCAATCATAAAGAATCTCATCCAAGGAGATTTCAGAAGAAAGGACAATGAAAGGAAAGGGACTACTCATCTGTACAATGCTATCATTGTGACAAGATGGGACACATTGAAATTTTTTTTCTATCCAGATGAGAAAAATACAATAGAAAACATAAGAGGCTCCATGCGGATGTAGTCGAAGATGAAGAGCCACCCGCAAAGATGATAAGAGAGAAGATCAAAGACCATGTCTTGATCTCGGCCCTCTCAGGATCTGTAACACCCGGAGAGGACACTTGGATCATTTATAGTGGTGCATCCAAGCACATGACAGGACAAATAAAAATTCTCTCTTGTATCTCAGAAAAGAAGTTTTCTTAGAAAGTGACACTTGGAGATGATTACCAATATCCCATCAAGGGAGTGGGAGAATCAAACCATAAACTGAATTCAGGGAATTCACTAAAAATGAAGGACGTACTATATGTACCAGGCTTGAAGAAGAACCTACTCTCCATTTCAGCTTTAGAAAAGAAAGGCTTCAGAGTTGCCTTTATAGATGGAGAAGTCCTTATGTGGGCTAAAGGAGAAACCTTAAATGAAACAATCATCATTGGAAGTGAAGAAAATGTCTTGTATAAACTAAAGGATCACTCAGAGGCTACCATGACCCACGCCATTGAAAACTAATGTGAACTTTAGCATAGAAGGTTAGCCCACATCAACTACAAGGAACTACCATACATATGCAAAGCAGTCACAGGTTTACCAGAACTCAAAGGTAACCATAAAGGCATATGCAATGGATGTGCACAAGGGAAGAACATCAAGAACCCATTTACCAAGAGGGACAACAAGACAAAAGGAGTCCTAAAACTCATTCATTCAAATGTATGTGGCCCAATGCCATAATCTTCCATTAGTGGGTATGTATATTATGTATCATTCATTGATGATTACTCTCATAAAACCTAAATATATTTCTTGAAATCTAAAGATGAAGTGTTCAACAAGTTCAAGGAATTCAAAGCCTTGATAGAGAACCTTTCTGAAAGGAATATTAAGATACTCAGGTCAGATAATGGAGGAGAATATACCTCAAAAGAGTTTGTGAACTTCTGCAAAGATTTTGGGATCAAGAGGGAACTCACTACTCCCTATAATCCCCAACAAAATGGTGTAGCTAAACAAAAGAACAGAACCATACTGGAAGATGTGAAGACTATGATCCATGATCAAGATCTTCCTATGTGCTTAAGGGCATAAGTAGCAATGGCAGCTGTATATGTGCAAAACCGATTGTCCCATAGTGCACTTGGGCTCAAGACACTGGAAGATATGTTCATCAGAAAGAAGCCAGAGGTAAGCCATCTCAAAATATTTGGCTATCCAGTGTTTATTCATATACCTAAAGAAAAGAGAAACAAGTTGGACCATGATATAGTAGAAGTGCAAGAACCTCCTCAGATGACGATCCTCCATAAAAGAAAGACAACTTGGTCTAGAGAGCTTATTCAAGATGGAGAGAAGTACGGTGTTCCCCAAGGAACTACGAGATAGGTGAAAAGACCAAAGCCATTCTCCAGTTATATAGCTTTGATGTGTGATCTTCTAGAAGAGGAGCCTACCTACTTTGAAGAAGCCATTCAGAGGAAAGAATGGGAAGATTCCATGACAGAGGAATACCAATCCATAATGAAGAACGAAGTATGGGAAATAGTTCCCAGACCGAAGAGTAAAGATATGGTATCCTCCAGATGGCTCTTCAAAATAAAACATGTTGTTGATGGAAGTATTGAGAAGTATAAAGCAATATTTGTCACTCGTGGATTTTCCCAGAAGGAAGGCATTGACTATGAAGAGACATTTGCTCTTGTGGCCAGATACACTTCGATCAGGACCATCATAGCTCTTGGAGCTAAGATGAAGTGGAAGCTGCACCAAATGGATGTGAAGACAACTTTCCTAAATGGTGTTATCGAAGAGGAAGTGTATATAGAGAAACCTCAAGGATTTGAGGTTGAAGACATGAAGTCTCATGTCTGGAGATTGAAGAAATCCTTATACGGATTGAAGCAAGCTCTTAGAGCTTGGTATGGCCATATAGACAGTTTCTTGACGAGCTTAGGCTTTACCAAGAGTAAAGCAGACTCTAACATCTACTTCAAAATCATGAACAATGAGCCAATAATCTTACTTCTATATGTGGATGACTTATTCTTAATTGGAGAAGAAAAGCTCATCACTAAATGTAAAAAGAGACTTGCCTCGGAATTTGAAATGAAATACCTTGGCCTAATGCATTATTTCTTAGGTCTTGAGGTATGGTAGAGTCTTGAGAGGATCTTCCTTAACCAAGGGAAGTACACGGTCAAAATCTTGAAGAGATTCAACATGTTGGAATGCAAGCCCATGAATACACCCATGGAAGCGAAGCTGAAGCTGCTGGTCGATATTTCGTTAGAATTGATTGATGCCACACTGCACAGATAGATTATTGGATCGTTGATGTACCTGACGAACACTAGACCAGACATTTTTTTTTCCGTGAACACCTTGAGTCAGTTTCTGGTAGAACCCAGACGTGTTCACCTAGTGGCTGCAAAACATGTGATGAGGTACCTTAAAGGTACAATAGATTGTGGTCTCAGCTATGATGGAGATCATGATTTCACATTGAGTGGATATACTGATGCAGATTGGGCAAGAAGTGTTTCTAATAGGAAAATAACTTCAGGATGTTGTTTCAGTTTGGGATCAACTATGATCTCATGGCAGAGTAGGAAGCAATCTAGTATTTCTCTCAGCACAGCGGAAGCAGAATACATTGATGCATGTTCTGCCAACTGCGAAGCTATATGGCTTCGAAAGTTGTTGACTGGCCTATTTGACTTAGAGATGAGAGAAAAATTGATTCTATGTGACAACCAGAGCTACATAAAGATGATAGAGAATCATGTATTCCACGACAGGTTGAAGCACATAGAGATCCATTATCATTACATCCATGACATGGTGCAGAGAGGAGCCTTAAAGATCCAGTACATTAGCACGGATGAACAGGTTGTTGATGTGTTGACCAAGCCACTATCTCGCATAAAGTTTGAGTACTTTTGAGGTAATCTTGGTATAGTCCAAAAGGACCCTCCTCGAAAGGGGGAGTAGATGTGATGAGACATCTCTTGCTTCTGACCTGATGGCTGTGACGTAAAGCAAAATGATGTGATATGACTAGTACACTGCTTCCAACTGGATAGATGTGACGTAAAGCCAGTATAGTATCCTTCTTCCGACCTGATGGTTTTGACGTAAAGCAGGATGAGTACCTTGCTTCTGACCTGATGGTTGTGACGTAAAGCAAGATGATGTGTGACTAGTACTATGCTTCCGGCTGTATAACTGCGATGTAAAGCAAGTCTAGTTCCCTGCTTCCGACCTGATGGTTGTGACGTAAAGTAGGATGTGTACCTTGCTTCCGACCTAATGGTTGTGACGTAAAGTAGGATGTGTACCTTGCTTCCGACCTGATGGTTGTGATGTAAAGCAAGATGATATGATGAGACTAGCACTAAGCTTCCAGCTAGGTAGTTGTGACGTAAAGCCAGTCTAGTATCCTACTTCCGCCCTGATGGTTGTGACGTAAAGCAGGACGAGTATCATGCTTCCAGCTTGAGTGTTGTGATGTAAATCAAGACGATGAGATGAAACTAGTACTGTGCTTGTAGCTTGATAGATGTGACGTAAAGCCAATCTAGTATCTTGCTTCCAGCCTGAGTGTTGTGACGTAAAGCAAGACATTGAGATGAGACGAGTACTGAGCTTCCAGCTTGACAACTGTGATGTAAAGCCAGTCTTGTATTATGATGAGCCAGCCTTGTGCTGTGATGATGATGATGTATCAATTTTTATACTAATATATATTGATGCAGATGATGATGGCATTCCTTTGAGAATGATGATGTTGCCGATGAAGAAAGATTCTGATGATTTATAGATACGTCAGTTAGTGTTCCAAGATGATATTGATGATGTTTCCCTCTCACCCATTTGATGTTGTTGATGATGTTTTCCTCTCTCTCTCGCATGATGCTGCTAAAGAATAACCTTCTTGTTAAGGGGGAGTGTTGAAATAATGTAACTGCAAAGAGTATTCTTATTATTATTTGATATATTATTCATTGGATCAATCCCCATTGTGGATTGATCATGTCGGCTATTTTAATAGGACCAAATCCCCTTTTACGGATTGGTCAAATGATAATTATAATAGGTAGAATAAGAAGTCGTCCCCAACAGATATTAAAGAGGCCCCAGAAAATATTAAAGGTGGTTATAACCACCCAGTTGGAGAAGTCGGCCCTAATAGTGAAGAGACACTTCACACGTGCCAGTCTAATATAAATAAGGAGGCTAGCGCCTCACTTAGACACACAACTCACTTGCTCATTGAGAGACAAGTTTTAGATCTGTTGTTAGAGAAGAAGGAGAGAGAGTGGTGCATATCTGGGAGAGGATCTTCTGCATTAGTTTAAGATATCTCTTGGCATTGTATTGGCTATCTATATTAAGGAAGTTTTACTGGGTTTTCTTCCCCTAGAGGATTTTCCAGGATAAATGTTGTGTCTCTTGTGATTGTTTGTTTCTCGGTGATCTTGGATTACGCTATTGTTATCTAATGAAATGCAAAGAACTATAATAATGGCTTAAACATTAACATGTTTTGGATTGTAATGTATTTTCATGATTCTCTATTCTTAATGTTATGATGGTTTATGACACAAGATGATATGAGTTACGGAGCGTTGAGCATAATTTTCTTATCATGAGAGAGTTAGACCACCATAATTCAATTTTCTATAGAATTGTGTGGCAACGATTTATGTGATTTGGAAAAATGATAAGATTCCACACCTGAGATTCTCTTCAATATAATAGGATATTCATGTAGTTTCTCATATGGATTTTATTTTTGGTTAGTTTATTGAATAATACGATGAATTTTATAATTTAGATGATGATAAGGCACCCGTGTATCTTGTGTCTTGTTATTCGAACCTTCATCTTTTGATACTTTTTGATTGATTGGTCAATAAAATTTCAATATAAACATATTTCTGATTTTTTATGTTGATTGGATATGTATTAGTTCCTTTCTCCAAAGTCTGGATTTCTACATTTGGTGACTTGTCTATTTCAATGATATTGGTCATTGTTTCTTTATCGATCACTAATTCTTTGTTGGTAAGTTTCTCCAGTGTTTCTTGTTGCAACTTCTTTTCACTTTTTAACTTCTTAATTTGTGCGATCAAGTTTTGACTATGATTCTTAAGGCAATAAATTCCTTTGTCTTTATCAATGATAACCTTGTCAAATTCTTTTTGGTAATCTTGTAGCTTTTGTATTGACTTTTAGCTATCTTGATGGATCATTTCTATTGCATCCTTTAGGTCTTATGATGAGGGTATTACTAAGCATCACTTCATTGTAACATCCTACAATGTTATCTTCTTCCTCTTATAGAAGAATGCCATTTTTTTTTGTTATTTTTAATGTTTAAGATGAAAATACTCAATGTTTCCATCCATGTTGAACCCAGAATTATGTCTATGTCTTTTTCAAATATATATGTAACATTGAATCAAAGTATGACAACACAATATTTAATTCTCAATAATAGATCGTTTATTTCATATTGTTTTTCATTCTTGAATTTTGTCTTTATGTTTATACTCATCCTAGGAATCAATAATTGATTGGCCACATCACCATTGTTGTAATTCCCCTTGTCACTCAGACAAATCACAATGTTAACAAGTTTTCTTTGAATATTTCCATAGAGTTTTAGTAATGAAAGAGAAGGGGTTGGAAGACCTTCATAAATAAACTTTCCTTTCTTTCTATTAAAATCCATTTTGAAACTTCTTTTTTTCCTTTAGAAACTTCAAATAACCTTATATCTTTCTTGATAACTACATAAGGTCTGTAGACTATAATAATAAGCTATGTTGCACTGGTTTTCAAGATGGGAGGTATATATATATATATAGTTAGTTAGTTTTGAATTCACCATAAACATGTGTAGTTGCTTGTAACCATAACATGCTATACTATATAGTAGTATACACAACCTTTACATTTTCCAGTTATGAAAATGATTGGGAATTAAAAAAAGGGCCTTCCATTATTGTCCCCTAGACATGAGCAAAATTCAGTTTAGCTTTAGGAAACATAAGTGTAACTATTTTCAATTTGGAATAATATCCATGAAGGGACTATGAGACAAAGAATTGTCTCTATAGCAAATTTTCTTCCTCATATTTTTTATTAATGATGATTATGTTAAAACTTAAAAGACATTCCCTTCTCAATATGTTCTACAGATTTTTACAGTTGTGTGGAAAACCAGTACTAAACACTTTGGTTATGTAAAAAGATTAGATTCATATTTCAGATGAAGAATGTGTTTGAATAGGAATTTATTCAAACATTCAACGCCCAATCTGAGTCACTATCATCTTATTGTTTTAACAATGCTTGAGGTTGGGATGGTGGAAAAACTGCAATTGAATGGCTCCTAGAAACCCATATACAACATGTGAAAGTTGAAATGACCCAAAAAATCAAAAAATCAAGAGCAATAACCACAAGGATTAAGCCTTTGAAATGTTGCATTTCCTGGTTTTTTTCACATGGAGGCTTTGCTTGAGGTAATATTGTAGTTGAAAAGACAATAATTAAATCACTAAAAATCCAAATTGAAATTCATCATACAAAACCCATATTTTGCACTACAACTTTAACAACCAAAAGTAAACCGACTTGATTTGAACACTCACCCCACTTTTTGAAGTAATATTGTCTTTGAAAAGACAATAATTAAATCACTAAAAACACAAATTGAAATCCATCTTACAACTTTAACAACCAAAAGTATATCGACTTGATTTGGACACTGACCCCACTTGAATTTGTAACCTATTTTTATGTTTCTTAATGCTTCGATAACAAAGGCTTTATAATTTTTTCTTGATGACGCTCTTTTAAAGCAGGTTTCAATGGTGCTTTTGGAAACAGTTGAGCTTAATGGCGACATCATATGGATTTTTGCAGCGAGGGCTATGGAGTATTGACAATTACAGTACTCACAAATTCAAAGATGGGAAATCGAATTTTTCAGGGTAGAATAGTTACAGGCTCAACGGTTCTCTACAAGTTTTAGCATGCTATAAATGGATTTATTGGTTCCCCAAATTATCGGTGACAACAATTGTAGGATGTCTTTAAATTTCATTTTAATGAATTGATGAATGATTCGAATGATGCAATGCTCACTACTTTTAGAGAAGGTTCATGCAGTGGTTGACTTGTTATCTTTTCGGTCATGGTGACAGATATTTCCATATTTAGTGATTTGTATTCCAATGTGAACTCAGAAATATTGTTATCAATGATGGCAGTGGCTCAGTGACAACACCTGAAAACTTGACGATTATTCTTTTTGGAATTGATAAAGAGAAGTGGAATGCTCTTTCTTCTTTTCTGAATTTTTTTATGCTTCTTGATAATTCTCTCCTTTTTCCTATCTTTTTCGTTTTGGCAAATTTATACAGTGAAATTCTTTGTCATTTGTAGTCAAATAAATTTTGCATTCCCTTTAATTCGTTAAGGTCTTGTTTGTTCTTTTCTTTAGACCATGCTTATATTCTTCTGCCAAAAAAAAGTGTCTTGTAATTCACCTTGATTTTCTGGTTCTAACATTCAGTGATTAGAAAAATTTTGGCCAAAGGCCAATGGTGGTGAATGGTATAGGAATTGGTCAAAGGCCAAGTTTGTGGTCAAATACTTGAGGAATAGAAAAATTGTAAAAAAATTGGTGTAGCGAAAATATGGATCAAAATGTGGCTCTTACAGTCAATGAAATGAACAATAATTCATTTATTGAGGAATATCTATAAATCCATATAGAACAAGTATTTTATAATTAAACAAGTGCTACAGCAGTAGCATTGTCCCTGCTAAAAATTGGATGGATTTGATATTAGAAATGTTGTTATTAATGAATTTGAAAAATAAATATTTATTAAAACAAGTGGGCAATATCTCTATCCAACATCATTCTCCGAAATATTAAATATAATTTACCTTAAAACATCGGATGTGTATAAATCGGATTTGAATAGATACGTTGAGTCTGATGCAGTGTGGGACCAGTGGGAGGTGAATCCCTTGCAAATTTTAGTGGTATGTCCTTGCGAAAGAGAAATCCGCCCAAAGCCACTCGAATTTCGTTGGAGATACCACAACGGTGATGTATTTATAGGATTTCCCTATTTGTCACATCGCTAGTATTGGGAGCTCTACATATGGAAGAGTCTACCGGAGTATGTCACATGTTCGAAGGTACTTTTTAAAGTCAACCTTCAAATTTGGAAGCTTATGCCAGCTTGGACGGCTTGGATTTCATGAGATCACAATTGGTATCTGTATCCTCATGCGTACGGGTACTGTCCTTCCATGATGGGGATTGGATGTTTGGGGTTTCAGGGGCTTTGTGGAGTTACTCACAACTTAAATTGTCATCGACACCTCCACAATAAGGGGTTTGAGTTATTCACCAATAATAATTAAAAAACAAGTGTTGCATGGCAACGTAGTCCCTACCAGGTTGGTATGGGAGTAAATGTGACCTAGTATAGGCAGGTGGCTAGAAAGTTGAAATACATGTAGTTTGCGTGCACAACTTAGTATTCCCGAATTAGTTCTTCTTGAAAAAATATAAAAAATTATCAATGTTTGAATGGTTGTTGGACACAAAAAATTTAGCATTACCGAATTGGTTATTTTTAAAACTAGGACATAGAAAGTCATCAGAAATAAATAAATTATACATACGAAACATGTATTTGTATAAAGTAGATATTTAGTAAATAAATTATACATACAAACAATGTACTTGTATAAAGTAGATATTTAGTAAATAAATTATACATGCGAAATATGTATTTATATAAAGTAGATTTTTAGTTTTATAGATACAAAATTTGTAGCCCTCATTGCATACGTAGGCAGTTTTTGTATGGCGGGTTCTCGGGCTAGCGTGCTGAAAATTGGATGTCTGATGTTCCATGGTCTACAAATAGCACCCACTATTTTGCGATATACAAAATGAGAGGTGTAGTTGCGGACTATAGAAATTTACCAGAAATTAATAATCTATAGTTATATAATAGAATAGTAATAACATATGTTGCACCAAATTACTTTGCTTTAAAACTAAGGCTTTTTTTTGGAAAAAAAAGATATAGAATTGTCGAATTAGTTTTCTTTGCACATGTTTTATAGATCATGGACGGACTGCTCATTCCATAATTAGCAAGTCTTTGGATCGCGGGTTGCCGGGCTGGCGGTTTCAAAAATGGGCCTCTGTTGTTCCATGTCCTACAAAATCCATTGACAATTCCGCGATATACAAATTGAGAAGCGGGCTTGCGAACTATAGAAACTTATTATAAAATAAATAATGGTTGTTACATATATTAGGAAATTACATGAACATTTAAACCATCAACGTCGTTGAAGACCCAAAAATTAGCCTACAATAGGAGAGAAGAAATGTAGCATATTTGAATTAGTTTTCTTTGGAACAAATAAGAAGGTTCCTGGAAACCCAAAGTTTAGTATACAATAAGGACATTTTCAAATCAGTTTTCTTTGAAATTTAACAAAAATTAATAATGTACATGTTTGTGGAAATTTAAATGCGTTTGTCATATAGACTGGGATTGGGGCTCCCGCGGACCATAAAAAGAAATAAGTACAAGAATTAGGAACGTCGAAAGAAGTGTGCGATGGTAGACAGGAAGACTTGAAAAGAAGAAATTGGATCTTATGAGTCTTTTGTTACAGTTTTCTATTTAAAGAGGACATAAGTGGATTGATAAAGAAAAGAAGATGACAACATAGACTTAAACTGGAATGATAAACAAAACAAGATGGCAGTATAGACTTACTATGAAGTTGATGCATTTTTGTTGCTGTCGTCGATGGGCAATGGACTCTTGTTGATCGGTTGTTTCCCTTCCTGGACGAGGCTTTCCGTTCTGAGTTGGAACCATTCTTCGATGTAGCTTTTCATGGGGGCTTTGTTGATTTCATCCTGGATCTCTATGTCGTAAAGGTCGTTTTCTAATTTCCTTAGATCCATTGAAATACTATGCAGAGTCTGATCAATTTCTTCATTGTGTGAGGCATAGTCCAGTACCCAACGCTTGTGCTCATCTAGACGATGTTCAAGTATGCCGTAAAACTTTTCGAAAGACAACCCCTTTAAAATATCAACTTGTTCTTGGAACGCTTCTTTGGTGACTGACAAGGATTTGAGAATTAAGTTTGGATCTTCAACCTCGTTGGTATTTCCGGCTAAGTCCATCTGGAGCAGGCTTGTGAATAAATTTTCCTTTTCTGATATGACTTGTTTACATGATTTGACAATGAGGTGCAGGTTCTCAATTTTTTTTTTTCCAGCATGCTTTTACTTTTTTGGTGCACTTTGGGAAGGGGAGTTTCTCCTGTCTTCTTTTTAGTTCCGATGTGTTTAGGCCATAGTTGGAAAAAGGGTCTAGCACCTGATGACAGAAAAGTTGTTCATTTTTTAAATTCACCTCCAAATGTTCAATCAAATCATTGGCCTTCTTTCTGAAGGAAACTAATTTTTGCGATGTTTCTCAGGCTTTAGTAACTAGCTACATTCTTTTGTTGATGTTGTTCTCTACAAGGGATCTGGAGCATGCAAGGAGGGTAGAGGATACTTTCATCTTCGCTGCAGTGGTAGAAGGCACGATTTTTTCCAATTCTGGTGTTGCAATGAAAGCCTATTCAAATTCGTTGAGGTGGTGTTTCATATTAGCATAATCTGTCTCCATTCCTCCAATGGAATCGCGAAGAATGTCACCGGTTACCTGGTGAAACGAGCAGATTTTGGACGGGGTCATTTGGCTAAAGTCAATCTCTGTTCGAGATTTTCCTTTCATGTTTGTTACATCTCTCTTTTCAATGACCATACTTTTAGATTGGTTGTCAAAAATAGTGCTCTGGATTACGAAGGATTCATCTATGTCAAAAAATTTGGTGTCAGATATGTCCACCGCGGACGACCCAATTTTTTGCATCTGCTCAGCTTCAATTTCAATTTGCAGTTTTCCACTATCAATTTCGGGTTCCTCCGCCTGCCCTACATTGTTTTTTCTCTTCTTCGCCAGTGGAACTTTGTGAGAACTATCAATATTTATGCAAGGAGGGTTCTTATCTCCTCCTCTGTTTGAATATTTCTGGGTTTCTTTCTTACTGGGATGGACCGTCGAAGCAACGCTCTGTGGTGTCATGCTCTTGGGAGTGTTGGCGGGGGGTTGGTTACTCTTCTCACCATATACTTTACCATGTTGTCTGTACAATTCAGTTGCGCTTTGCAATGTCTCTATGTCGCAATGGGCAGAAGCAGGATTGTTATCGACACTGTCCCTATCTTGGGTCAGGTGTCTATGGATAAAAGAGGTGTTAAATCCAACACCCAGTAAATGTTCTCCAAAAATGCCATTGGGGTTGAAGCCTTTTAGCCTTTCAGCGTATGTTAGGTTCAATTTCTTGAAATTGGTGGAAAACTCGTCAATGTTGTTGATGTTTCTGCACAGGTAGTCTCCGACTTTCCCAGGCAGAGGAATGAACTATTTTGTTTTCTTGTCATGGAAAAAATGCAACCAGTGGTTGTATTGCCTTGCTATTTCTGCAAAAAGCATCTTGTCCGTGATGTGGCATGGAAGGAAGGCATGATTTTCCTTAGAGCCAAAGACCATGAGGAGACCGTGGTTTTCCTTTTGCTCAAGTGTGCCCTTCTTATTCAAAAACTTGCTTGCGTGGCCAAACATCCGCAGAGCATCCTTGCCTAAGAGTGAATCTTTGAAAACTGAGACAAAGCCAATAAAAACTTCATAAAAACAATGGAAGGTCTTGTGTCTCCACAGGGCGTCGTTCCAGAATGTTACTGGGTCAAATCCACAGTTTATTTTATTGGAAAGAGAAAGTTTTAGAATCGGGCAACAATACACAATTGCGAAAATCAAGTAGGATGACATATAAAATTTATTTGATTCTTTGAATCGTGACAACTGGGAACAAAGTTCAATGGAGATTAGCTTTCCCCAATCGAAAATGTATTTTTCCTTGACTTTGAAATACAAAATATAAATAATTATATGGGAAATACTTGTTGTGGATGCTTGTCCCATTATTCTTGTAAACAACCAAGCAATTTTCCTAAATGGATTTCTAAAGGAACTTACCTGGAGCCTTGTGATATCTTCAGGAATTGTTTTCGGGTCTTCGAGGAAGTCGGCTAAGATGTCCAGCCTGTTATGATGTTTTTCTATAAACTTCTTGCAGTCTTGTCCTTTGAAAATTAATGTTGGTTTCGGCAATTTCAACATCTTGCGGAAGAGATGAGGTGACAAAGAAACAGGAGAATGGTCGAGCAGTGGAATAATTGTTTGGTCTGGAATATATTTTTCGGCGCACGAAGAGACCACCTCCTTATAGTCAAAAACCTCAGGGATGCAGCCTACACGAGCGATTCTGGAGGTCCAAATCACTTCGTTCTAGGCAGAACGAGATGAATAGTAAAAGTATGCCCTAGACCACTAGAACCTTTGGTCCTCTTCTGCGAACATACCTACTGTATCTCCACAAAACTGTTGTCGACCCACTGCCATAGGTCTACAAAGACATTTATTTGTTCTAGATGATGAATGAAATGAAAGGTTGGAAGGTCTAATATAACCCTGCGCAAATTTTGGTCGAAAGCGTGTGAATGGGAGATGTCCTCGAGACTTCCGTTGATTAATGGCAATCTGGACGGTTGTTGCATGATGCATTGTTAACATTAAACACTACTAATTTCATATATAGACATGCGAACATGGTGGATATTGCAATGAGCGATTAAGCATTGCAGATTTCTTGAGCAGCCCAACACGACGACGCGTGTTGGAGATGAACAATCGGAAGGGACAAAATAAGTTTCCGCACATCTTGGTTTAATGCGTAATAATGGGATATCTCCTCGAGTTTTTCGCCCATTAATGACAATGTTGACGGTTCCTGCATGGTGACCTGTTAGCATCAAAAGTTTCTAATTGCATAGCAAGAAAGTACGTAGGTTGCGGGCAGGGGAAAAAAACCACTACAAAATAGGGTTGCAAGGTACAATTGTTGAAGGTGAGGGCGCCAGGGTCAAATTGTATGTCTCAGAACTTTTTGATTGCAATACGCGTAACCCGCCAACCGTGGCGATAAAATTGGCTAAGTATGGAGATCAATAGCGGTCAGTCGGAGGAGTCGTGTGATTATATAGATGGAGATAAACATATCTCAACCCGCCAACGCTGGAACCCGTGTTTATAGAAAGGCGACCATGTATATAACCACAAAGTGATAATACAAGGGAAGAAGAAAAGGGGAAAAGGACCAACAAGTTCGCGGTGGAAATGTAAATCACAGAAATTTTGAGTGCAATATGCATATCAGGGAAGAAGAAGCAGCAGACTTCGAATGCGCTAACCTGAAACACTGACTAAGAATTTCATATTTCATGAATCTGTGAATAGGAGGATCCAAAATAGGGTCAGAGGTCTGGATGGTCAAATTGTATTATTCGAAACATTTGAATGTACAATCTGTAACACAGAAGAGGGGACGATGTCAGAACCCGGTAGTCAATTTCTATGTTGCGAATGGTTGGATGTGAACTGTTTCGTATTGCTTTGCGCAACTGTCACTTGTAAGAGTCATTAGTAAGATAGCAAATGTATATTTGGAAGCACATTTGTCAACCGTGGTACAGTGAAGCTTGTGAGTTCGAGAAGCACGTGATAGAATTGCAGATTGCCAACCCAATAATCGTGGACATAAAATTGCCTAAGGTGTGATTATATACATGGAGATAATGAGAGCCATAATACAGGGGAAGAAGAAAAGGGAAAAAGGAGAAAGGAGTCGGTGGTGGAATTGTAGATCGGGGAAATTTTCAATACAATATGTGAACCCGGTAGTCAATTTGTATATTGCGGAGGATCGGAGTAAATAATTTGAATGCATAATTTGTAACACGGAAGAGCGGATGATGTCAGAAGAGCGGATGATGTGGGACCTGCACCTGTGTCCAGTTGTCAGTACTAAGAGGTAATTTAGTATTGAAAATAATATTTTAGATTCTGTTAAATACTTCATAGGGATTAGTATCCGTAAACAATGGCAATCTCCACCCCGCCAGCCTTGCATTCCATGTGTGAATTTGTATATCGCGGAACTTGAAGGACTATTTGGAGGACACAGAATAATAGAAGTGCAATGTTGAGTCAGCCAGTCCGCAGCTCCGCTTCTCAATTTGTATATCGCGGAATTTTGGGTGCTATTTGTAACACACGCAACAATGGAGGGCCAATTTTGAGCTCGCCTGCCCGAGAACCCGTGATTAGAAATGTCGGTAGGTATGAAAAGGAACAACTGCAAGTTCAATTCTCCATGCGAGGATATAGATGGAACTGAAATTGGTCCCAACATGACAACTGTGGACATAAAATTGGCCAAGTATCGAAAGCAACAACGGTCGGTCGGATTTGTCGTCTGATTGTATAGATGGAAATAAAGATATGCCAACCCGCCAACGTTGGAGATGCATATTTCATGAACCCACCAAAAGGAGGATCCAAAATAGGCTAAGAATGTATCCGCAGAGGAGGCGAGGCCTGGACCTTCTAATTGTAATGCATAATCTGTAATACGGAAGAGCGGACGATGTCTAGTAGTCAATTTGTATATTGCGGAGACTGCAATTCCAACTGTTTCGTACCTCTATGTCCAGTTGTCACTAATAAGTGCTAATTTAGTATTCTAAATAATTTTTTAGATACTGTTAGATACTTCACAAGGATTGGCATCCGTAAACAATGGCAATCTGCACTCTGCCATTTCTGCATTCCATGTGTCAATTTCTATATCGTGGAACTGGGAGTGTTGTTTGGAGGACACGGAATAATAGAAGTGAAATGTTGACTCAGCCAGTCCGCAGATTCACTTGTCATTTGTATATTACGGAATTCTGAGTGCTATTTGTAGGCTACAGAACAATGGAGCCCCATTTTTGAGCTCGCCTGCGCGCCCGAGAACCCACGATCGAAAATGTCGCAAGGTATGGAATGCAGAATCTGTGTGTGCTTTATAGAATATCATGTCCATATTTTATAGTCCCATAATACATGGGAAGAAAATAAGGGAAAAGGACGGAGGTGTTGGCACTGGAATTGTAGATAATATACTGGAACAAGAGAAGGGTAAAAGAACTAAGTATCTCGTAGAAGAACATCAGGGTTCACAAGCACTGGCCCCGCAACAACGGTCATAAAATTGGCTAAGTATGGAAAGGAACAGTGCTCGGCCAGATCCATCATGCGAGGATATAGATGAATATGTTAAAGCATGAATTGCAGATGACGAAGGTATCTTTCTTACCACTTTCTCCACTTGTCACTAGTAAGAGCATTGTTGATGTATATCAGGAAGGATGTGAAGTTGCTAGGGATGGAAAGCAACAACAGATACTTTGAACGAAGTCAATGTGTATGAGGAACCTGCGGTGAAATTGTAGATCACACATCTTTTCAGTGCAAGATGTATATTACGAAACGATAAGCAGTTGGGTTCGCAAGCGTCGACCCCGCAGTGCTAAGTATCTCGCAGAAGAACATAAGGGTTCGCAAGCGCCGACCCCGCAGCGGCGGGCATAAAATTGGCTAAGTATGGAAAGGAACAGTGCTCAGTCGGATCCGTCATGCGAGGATATAGATGAAGATGTTAAAGAATGAATTGCAGATGACGAAGGTATCTTTCATACCACTTTCTCCACTTGTCACTAGTAAGAGCATTGTTGATGTATATCAAGAAGGATGCGAAGTTGCTAGGGATCGAAAGCAACAACAGATACTTTGAATGAATTCGATGTGTACGAGGAACCCACGGTGAAATTGTAGATCACGGATCTTTTTAGTGCAAGATGTATATTGCGGAACGATAAGTAGTTGGGTTTGCAAGCGGCGGCCCCATAGTGGCAGGCATAAAATTGGCCAAGTATGGAAAGGAACAAATCACTGACGTTGTTTCACTGCAACATGTATATGATGAAACAGGGGACATAGGTCCTGGGTACCGCGAACCCGGGGCTTGGTGCCCAGATAACTGGGCAAGTATTGGCCAAGACAAAGTTATGATATCTATTTCAATATTTTTCATACTAGCATCTATCAATGAACAAAGTTTTCATATTTATCTGAATAGTATTCATAGCAATATATATTAATGGATTGGTTGTTTCAAATGCAAGTGATCTCCCAATCTTCAAGATGCTTCCCAACTTGCAAATTTCACTGGAACCTCAAAAATTTTGACTGCAACATGTACATAGCGCAACAAGAAACATGAATTTGCATTGTGGTCTCAACAACATAAACTCCTTATCATCTATTCATCTTGTATTCGTTACAATGAGATCAGCAAACGTCGACTCTCCATAAACATCAATATCTAAATTAAATTAAATGCAATAAAAATTTGGTGTGACTTTTAAGTAATTAAAGCATACATTACAGATTACAGAAGTTCTTAGGCTGGAAGATGTATATGACCAAACAATGGACATAGTTTTTGAATACCACAAACCCAAACATAATTGCCTAAGCTTTGCCGAAGAGGAAGTTTTTTTGTATTTATTCCAATACTACTGATATTAGTGTATATGCATGGATATTATCAAATAGAAGAAGCTGCAATATATCCAACAAACTTCACAGGAACATTGTGTCAACAGTTCAGCTGCCTTGTCATTACTCATTATTAATTCTATCCACGGAACCTGAAGAATGGGAGCAGCATGGGTCCTCCAATTTCTTTATTTAAATACAAGGCCGCTACCACATAAGTATGGCCTATGAAAAATTATTCTTACATGTAAAATGTAAACAAAGAACAGGGCAATTTTTATTTAGATTGAAGTATTGGGCAGCATAAACCAAACCTTGTGTTTCATGTTTAACCACACAAGGGAAGAAGGTAGAAAATACAATTAAAACAAATACCAGAAATTGGAAAATACTGTTAAAAATAAACCGAAACTATTCTATATTCAAATAAGGTGGGTTACAAAATACAACCAAGGCTATTTTCGACAACCATTGTGATTTTGCCTGCCGTCGACCAATTTAAAATATGTACATTGATGAAGCTTCTTCACAGTTTTGTACTTAATCAGTGCTGCCAAGTACATCTATCCCACTTTTTTGAATATCTTCTCTCTTCCAGATATGGCCTGCTTGCAATGCCTGTTTATTCAACATTCCATTCTTTGTCAAGTATTAATTTCCCTATGTTGTCGAAAAGTTGGGGTTTAAGGTGCTTTTCTTGCAATGTTCCTAACCCTTGACATCCGAGACAACTTACAAATGCCATTCAAGCCGATTTCAAAGTGGAAGGAGTCGTTCTATGTCACAACAGCTAAAGTAGTGGAAAATAATTCAAGTACGTAGTGACTGGTATTCTCCCTATATTTGATCATCTTTCTCATTAAACACAAAAAAAAAGAACTGAAACATGTATGTAAATAATCAAAGATGACATAAAAATAATCACATAATTTACAAAAATTCATTACTGTAAAGTCAAAGTCCATATATATTTGATATAATATCGAAAAAAAATATTGTGCATCAATACAAAAATGGGCATTTAATCCAATCTTCCATAATAAGCTATGCCCAAGGGAGCCCTACAAGGCATAACCATGACCTCTCCTCAATCCATATCATGTGGAGCCCAATCCCTAGCATTCAAGATTCCAATGGCTAGTTAACATAGCAGGTGTTTCCATATAGGTGAAACACCCACTACATATCATTGTCGATCAAGTGGAATCCACAAGTGATCTAGTCACTAGGATCCCAACAATAAGTCTCTTGAGGCATCTCTCAAATTGTCCAAAGGTACCACCTTTTCTCCTCTACCTATTGGTGCATGTTGCCTTGACATGGCTACTTCATCTCGCTCGTGTGGTATGTATAAAGTCCCAAGAAGTTTAACTAGTCTCTTAGGGATAGGATTCACACTCATGTGGTATGCATCAACTCCTAGGATATTTAACCGGTCTCTTAGGGTCACAAAATATACGACAAGTAGGCTAATGAACATTGATGCACTCTCAAACAAAACATTTTAAAATTCAAAAATCCTAAGAAATCAATTTTAAAAGAATAAACATTTGTTACCTATGGTGCCCTATTATGTGCCTAGTGGTGGAGGTAGGTTAGGATCACCTCATAATTCAATGTACCAACATATATGTAATCATCAATATAGATTATTTGTTGTTCTCACCATCTAAAGAAGACCTCTTTAAATACTTTGTCAATGTCACCACCACCTGCACTGTGCATCAAATCCACCCACTTCACCATTCTTAACTCTTTGGGTTGTATATCTCCAAAACTTATATGAGGGTAGAGTAATGGCACTTGCTCAAAGAAAAAAGATTCACATGATATGCTCTTGCAGCCAAAGAGTTGCAGAGCTCCAACATATCTTGTAGATATCTTTGATAGGAGGTTCTTTTGTAGTTTAGTGTGCTAGTCAATTACATCTCCTTCCACACATATCACTAACAACTCCATATGACCCCGTGAGAGGCGATGAAGGGTGTAACATATATCCATATGAACTATAGTGTTGGCCACTACACACATGTAAGTTATCTATATGATTGATCGATATATGGCTACTCCTCTTTCAAGTCTCTAGGATGCAATACTAATCAATGTAGTCATCTATTGTCATCCTTTCATCCTCAATTAAAGTCCTCCAATTCAATGGACATACCTTGTGGAGATAAACCTATAATAAGTAAATGTCATTGGATGTTAAGTTGAGAATAACATCGGAAAGTCTAAAGACCTCCTCAGTGGGGTCCCATTAATCTATAATGTGTTTAAGCAATGGAATCTTGCCTCACATGAATGGGCACTCGGAAAATGTTCTTGCAAAATTTCCAAACATACATTCTTTCACCAAGCCAACATGTTATCGCTCTTTCTACTCTATCTAATGAGCCATCCTACAAAATTCCATGTCCTTTTGTCAAATTTTGTCTAAACTCGGGATATTTTCCGTTAATCTCAACTATAGTTGGGTATTTCACAATTTTATTATGGGTTTTCATCGTAACTTCTTGTCATTGAAAATGGCCCACCCACGAAAATTATTATAACTTGTGGTGTCAGCTTTCGAAAAAATGATTCAACATGGCCAAATGACATATTTGGACTCAAGAAGTGGCCAATATATAAAGGCACAAAAATGATTATTTATAAACCCTATTAAAATAGGCTAAATTCTCATTCTATGAAAAATGTATATAAAAAATAACTGCGGAAAATAGCATGCATCCACCCATTGGAAGGCCCTCTAAGCCTAGTATGAATTTTGTCTTTGACAGAATTCAATTTTGGGTTCTTGCACCAAAGTTATGGTATTATGATTCCCAAAGCCCCATATATGCAAAATTTTAATGTTTTTTTGGGCTTTTTCAATGCAAATTTTTAGTGGTTAATTCTTTCTAACTAGGCCACCATTCCATACATGGTTATAGGTGGTTGTAGCGATGGTAGGTGGTTATAGTATTGGTAGGCCACCATTCCATACATGGTTATAGGTGGTTGTAGCGATGGTAGGTGGTTATAGCATTGGTAGGGGATACTTATAGGTATAGTCTTACATTTCAAAGTGGAACACAAAGGTGATACAAATTTCCACCATCTACCAAATTAATGTGCTCACATCTCAAGATTTATCACACAAAACTTAGAACTATAAATAAATGTTTGTTTTAATTTTGGATGCAAGGATGGTATGTCTCAATGTTCATAGGTTGAGCTTTATGAAGTTTTATCAAATTTACTTTCAAATATAATTAACAAGTATCATATCCTTACCATTAAAATATTTTGGAAGTTAAGTAGTGAATTTATTTTAATTAATGTTTATAAATCTTAATCACACAATTTTGTATTTTAATTTTTTTTAAATATAATTTGAAAACAATTTTTTTTGTTTAAATAATTATTTATAAAAATTGTTGGAAATTATTATATATAAAAATACAAAAATTTGAAAATTATTATATATAAAAACACTGAAATCTATATACCTATAAGTTAGTTTTAGGACATATTTATGTTTTTTTTAAATGCCTTTGGTATTTGGTATTGGAAGCAATGTAGTATATTTTTTCAAATAAAATTATGAATTATATTTTTGAATTGTTTTTAAATATTGATTTGAAACTATTTATTATATTAATGTTAACCAAAAAACAATGTAGTATATTTTTTCAAATAAAATTATGAATTATGTGTTTCAATTGTTTTTAAATATTGGTTTACAACTATTTATTATACTAATGTTAACCAAACTTTCAATTTGTTATTAAAGTTTTCATTGATGTAATAGTTTTTTTTTAATAAATAAATAATTTGAATAAAAATAATAAGTGATCCTAATTTGTATAATAATTTTTATTTTATTATATAACTAATTATTATATAATTATAATGGTTAAGAACATGAGTGGGCCATCTCAGTGGGCTTAATGGTTAAGAACATTTGTTTCCTCCTAAGAGGTCACATGTTCAAATCGACAGGGGGGTAGGGTATGTATACCTTTGTAGACTTTACCAATCAAATCGTTGGACGGAAGGGGCTCCTTTGTCCCACAAACAAGGGGGTCGCATACACCAATTTGGTGTCTGGCTTGGTCGTGACCTTAAAAATATATTAATTAATTTATAATAATTATAATTATATAGTATAATTAGTCATTATAATGGTAATGATCTTGGAATGTTATGTATTATATTGTAACACCCTGTTTCCTCCAGTTTGTAATTATAACTGGACTGGCCAAGGACTATGGCAGACTCATAAGTATGAATATGTGAGGTAAATGGACCTTGAGGAAAAGGTCAATGAATGTGAATGATATTTTGAATTATTGCAGGACTGCTGAGAGGGGATGTGCAGAAAAAGAGACCACGATGGCGGTGGAAGGCACCTGAAAAGGTGGCGTCAACTTCCACCGAGAATTAAATACCGTATTTGGACTCCACTAGCCCGGAGAACCAAAAGCGGCTCGCTGGCCCTGAAATTTAATTCCTTGCAAGCTGGTAGGTTGATGGCTTGATGAGGGATGGGGAGGTGAACCGCCTGTCCGTAGAGCCATCATGACTGACCAGCGTGAGGGTAATCGTGCCACACGCAACCTCGCGAGAGGATAAGGCGTATGGCAGAAGCGATTGAGGAGGCAGACGCGAGGGGAACTCTGGCATTACGCAGAGTGAGTGATAACAGAGAGAAAGGATTGCAACCTTCGCTCCTAGTCACTAGCAGACAGAGAGACGCAGTCTCAGAGCATCGTGGTCTCAGCTCGGGGGTGGCTAGTGGTAAATCCGTTGGGAGTTGCTGAGCCTACGGTTGGGTGGAAACGAGCACCCCTCTCAGTAGTTGCACCCACTTCTGGTGTTATTTCTGATAAGTATTTTATGTATTGCATCTTGAAATTCATACACTGA
>ML791516.1:611539-634018 GCA_009831015.1 Picea engelmannii | reverse complement strand
ATGTAAATCCTATTAATTATGATAATCCATGTTTCACAACTATAAAGATACCTTAGATATATGAATTAAGAGAGATTATATTATGACATTGAAATTCTCATGCAAGCATTTTTATTTAAGATAGATGGGATAACAAGTTGTAGAATTACATGCTTAATTAATCATTTGATTGTAATTTTTACGTATTAAATTTGTTCATTTAGTACAAGAATGATTTTTTTTAGGAAAAAAAAGGGTAAAATACATGAATGCTAGTATTTTTTTATTAAATTAACTTGATAACAAATTCTCTCTAATGATGAAAATAACTATATTTTTTCAAACAATTTGTTTTATGAATATCATAATGAAAGTACCTTTTAGATGAATTGTGGTTATCCAAGGCAAGGCATGGCATGGAAAGGAAATGCAACACATGGAATGGCATGGCAAGGCAATTCAAGGCATGGCAAGGCATAGCAAGACATCACATAGAATGGCATGGAAAGACAATGAATGTATTGACAAGGTAAGTCAGGGAAAGTCATGGCAAGGCAAGGCAAGGCATGTCATGGAATGGCATGGAAAGGAATGGAAAGACATAGCATGGAAAGGAAAGGCATGGTATGGAAAGGCAAGGCATGTCATGGAATGGCATGGCAGGGAAAGGCAAGTTAAGGCATGACAAGGCAAGGCATGGAATGGCATGGCATGGCAAGGAAAGGCATGGCATGGAAAGGCAAGGCATGGCATGGAATGGCATGGGATGACATGGAAACGAATGGAAATACATAGCATGGAAAGGAAAGGCATGGTATGGAAAGGCAAGGCATGTCATGGAATGGCATGGCAGGGAAAGGAAAGGTAAGGCATGACAAGGAAAGGCATGGAATGGCATGGCATGTCAAGGAAAGGCATGGCATGGAAAGGCAAGGCATGGCATGGAATGACATGGGATGGAATGGAAAGGAAAGGAATAGAATGGAAAGGCAAGGCATGTCAAGGCATGGCATGGCAAGGAAAGACATGGATTTGAAAGGAAAGGCATACCATGGCATGACATGGAATGACATGATAAGGAAAGACAAGGAAAGGAAAGGCATACAATGGAATGACATGGAATGACATGATAAGGAAAGGAATGACATAACAAGGAAATGCATGACAAGGCATGGAATGGTGTGGCATGGCATGGTAAGGCAAGGCATGGTTTGGCGAGGCAAGGCAAGGAAATGAATGGAAATGAAAGTCCGGACATGGCATGGCATGGCATGGCAAGGCAAGGTATGGAAAAGCATGGCAATGCAAGGCATGGATTGAAAAGGAATGGAATGGAAAGGCATGACAAGGAATGGCATGGCATGGAAAGGCATGGCATGGCATGGAAAGGCATGACAAGGAATGGCATGGCATGGAAAGGCATGGCATGGCATGGAAAGCAAAGGAAATGCATGACATGGAATGTCATGTCATTTCAAGGCATGGCATGCCAAGGAAAGGAATGGTAGGGCATGGCATGGAAAGGCAATACATGGAATGGAAAGGAAAGGAAAGGCATGGAAAGGGATGGCATTGCATAACATGGAAAGGCAAGGCATGGCAGGGAAAAATCACTTCATTGGATGGAAGGAAATTTTTGATATAAAGTTAAGTCATATGTCCCTAGAAAAAATGTTTTTTATTTATTGGGATGAGAAATGTTCTTTTTTATTATTCTTGTTTCATTGCAATCCACATTTTGATTTGAAGTTTTCATTGCAATCCACATTTTGATTTGAAGTTTTCATTGCATAATTTTATGGAAAGATATATATTTATTATTGTATAGGTCAAAATGGGAAGCTACATGGAAAGACATGCGAGGAGGGATTAGTCTCTTTTAGATCATAGTTGTGTTCTAGGGATTTGTAAATGTAACAACCTATATTTTGGCCTTAGAAGGTTAGAAATTTGATTTTTACTTATCTTAGTGATTCATTGCTTAGTATTTGTTGGGTTTATTTAGAATCATATAGACATTTGATATGTGTACATCTGGATCTATTTATTTATTGTGGGATATTATTTTTATTGTTATGTGTTTATGATGATGATAGTTTTGTGATTTGTTTAAACATGCAAATTCAAAATGTGGAACTTTGGTATGTGGATACTAGTTCAAAATTATGTTGTGAATGTATAACATATGCAAGGCATCAGGTATATAAACACACATTTCTTAATTGAAAATTAATACAAATAAGGATTCTCATATGAAATTTGTAATGCATATGCATGGATACGAGCTATGCGATATCCAAATGGCTATAGTGTTGAGGTGACCAAGGAATGGAAAGGAAAGGCATGGCATGGAAAGTCAGGGACAGGAAAGTCATGGAAAGGCAAGGCATAGAATTACACGGAAAGGAAAGGCATGGCATGACATGGTATGGCAATGAAAGGCATGGTAAGGCATGGCATGGCAATGCAATGCAAGGCAAGGCATGGCATGGCAAGGCAAGGAAAGTAAATGCATGGAAATACATGGAGTGGCAAGGCAAGGCATGTAAAGTAAAGGCATGCCATGACATAACATAGCATGGAAAGTGAAGGAAAGGAAAGGCATGGAAAGACAAGGAAAGTCATGGTATGGCAAGGCAAGTCATGGTATGGCATGGAAAGGCATGGGATGATAAGTCAAGTAAGGGCATGGTATGGCATGGCATGGTAAGGAAAGTAAAGGTAAGACAAGGAAAGGCGAGGAAAGGTAAGGCAAGGCAAGGAAAAGGTAAGGCAAGACTAGGAAAGAAAGGCAAGAAAAATCAAGGCAAGGCTAGGAAAGAAAGGAAATCAAAGGGAAGGCAAGGCAAGGCTAGCAATTGATCACATACTTTGTTTTGGATGCCCCGTCCACTTGGCATATTGCACATTCATCCATGGAGTTGGATACCTTGGAATTCACACATTTGGAGTGGTTGCATGCATGCACATTCTTGGAGGGAACATTCCATGTGGACACTTGGCATTTGAATTGGCTTGATGCCTATTTTTGGTGGTGTGTCTCCTTCATGAGCATTATTTGGTGTATGCTACTACTATTTTTGGATGAGGGAGGATTTATTTGGAGAGGCTACTGTCCACATGTTGTAACATGGTCAACCATGGATTGAGAAGAGATCTAACTAATTCATTATTATAATATTTATTTGACTTGTCATGGAGTTAGTTAGCAAATAATAATATTTTATTGTATAAGAGAAAAGACTCACTCTATAAAGACGAATTCTCTCTCTCCATTGTAAAGGGTGGAGAATTTGGGAATTTAGGAGCTCTCCTCTTGGGCTACATTGTAGAACATTTTGGCAAGCTTAATGGAGAATTTGAGGTATATTTTCATTTGATGTGAGGATTTATTGTGCACTCATATTGTATGTGTTTATTTTGTATTAAGAAACCCTTGTAACATGTTGTCATTTTCATTATAATGAACCATGCTTCATTTTGGATAGAGTAATGTGAGGTTTCAACTCTCTTATTTCAATTGTGATTATGTTAGCCTACATGATTGTTATTATTGGTTCATGGAGTCTTAACTAGGATGGGACTTCAATCTTTTGTAAAATTAGGTAATGAGAACCATTAATTGCTTATGGATTTAGCACTTAGAAATATTTTCCACCATAAGAGATTTGTTAATGTGTAATGCAAGTATTTATAATCACTTTAGAAAAAAATCATACATTCATACACACAAAATTCATACACTTTGAAATTCATACATTCATCAACATAAAATGCATAAACAATGAGATTCATAAAAAACACACCATATCTACATCTACATATATATATATATATATATTGTACTATTTTTACAAAATGGCACCTCGTGCCCAATATACAAAATGACAACAAGTTCCCCAACATAAAAACAACCATATGGTGGCCTACATACAAAATGGCAATAATTGGTCTATCATTGACCACTACCACCCTCTCCACCCTCAGGAGCATCCTAGAAATATATCTTTCTTCTTTTTCTTGAAGAAGCACCTCGAGTGGATTTGGCCCTGAGCATGGTTCGTCGATTCAGAGACTGCACAAAGAAAAAATATTGTTATAAGTTTTTTTCCACAATGAATTAAAAGAATTGCAAAATGATACTTTGTAATTTAACATAAGACAACTTACCGCATATAGGACTAAAAATCATGAGGGTGTTACCCTTCTCCATGACCCTAATCACTCAGTGATGCCACCTTGCATCAATTACAAGGATCAAATCATAAAAATTAAACAAATATGCATAAAATCAAATTCATGATACATAAAAAATTATCAACAACACATTATCTCATTGTGAATATCTCGGGCCTCGATGGAGAGTCGTTGACAAGTGGAGCACTTAGTTGTACAACCTTCTCCAAGGCAACCTCTACTTTGGTAGCCTTGGTGGATGGGGTCAAGGGAAATCGTGGTGGGGTTGGGTGGCATATAGGTGCATCCACTGTGGATGGATGTGATCGAAGAGGTGGTGCAGATGGGTGGCATTTGGGTGCATCCACTGAGGATGCACCGGATAAGAAAGATGTTTGAGTGGGTGGAAATGGACCCCCACAGGCTGTACAAGTGAATGCAACTCCCTTGGCCTAGAGCAAGGTAACCCATGAGCAGAGGCCAGGTGTTGAGGGAGTGGACTAGTACTATAACTAGCAAATATGTTAGCATCGTGCAAACATATTAATAATATTGAACTATTAGTACCAAATAGTAAAATTCAACAACATAAATACAATAAATTTGATATTTAAATGATATTTAACTCTACACATGATACATGTGATGTAGGTGACTTTTCCATCTCAGATGGGCATTCCTCGACATCGTCTAGTCCCACAACCTGTAGAAACACAAGAACATTAAAAATTTGAATATGCCATAACATAAAGAAATTACCATGGTGAATTTATCAAATGTGACACATACCTATGTCCGGGGTATGCCAAATGAGCATGATTCCTATATTTTTGCATCAATGGTGGATACATGCACTGATGCATCCATGGGCATAGAGGGTTTGCTACATGGACGTAACAACTGCAAAACAACATACAATAAAATATCGATATAAATACACATAATACCGTATAAATATATAATGATGAAGAACATAAAGATGTTTAATATATTAACCTCCTCCATGAAGCTCTATTGTCAACTGGCCCCATAGTCCCATAGCAGGTCTGCTCGCAACTCGAGCATCTGTGAGGTTCACATGGATGACTTCTATGTCCATGTGTCCTCTCCTCACTCCACTCCACTCTGTTGTACGGGGTGAAGATCTCAGCCCTCTATCAATATCATCAACATGCACCTCCTATCATGATAGTACAACAAATCTACTATGTTTCACTAGGCTCTGAGTCCATGATGATATAGCTAATTGTACCTATTGCAATCTCTCTGCAATAGGAGGATGTTGGGTAGGGAAGTTAGGCCTTTGCCTGGGGGGAGAAGGAACTAACATGGGATCATGTCTGACATGATCTCGGTCCTATGCGGACCCTTGACCCACCCCCTAGAAGTCACCCATGCCGAAGTAGTTGACATGTTGACCCAAAATAAATTCAGCCCACAATTTTCGCAAAAAATATAACGACACCTCTTAGTTATTGCAGGGAGTTTTATCAAATACCATCTACAACCTATCCATCCATTTTTGACTAATTTGTGGGTGGATGAAAAAATAAATTCAAATGTGTTTCTTTTTCACAGGTGGTGGTTGTCCATATCGAGGATCCCTAAAAATAGACATCAGTTCTTGTTTTGAAATACCCAAGTCTCTAACTTGGTTTCTATCCAATGCAGTGTTGTAATACTCAAACATTCTTGCACTATATTCATAAATGGAAGTCAATTTCCACAATGATATCCAATGAAGTGGCCAAGGACTCCTTGATTGGTTCTTTTGTACCCCTTAATTGATTTACAAGTGTTCTTAAAGTGGCCAACCCCTCATCAATTTGGGTGTTTATGTTGGGTGGTTGTGGCGAGTTGGGGTTTTATTCACCTTGGTCTATTGGTTGGTGATATACATTGTCTCTGGGTTCCATTTTATAATATATGCTGCAATTTAATAAGGCATGGCATGTAAATACAAAAAACAACAATACATATTTTAAGAAAAAAAAAAAAAACATAAAATAATCACATTTATTGTAAATTCTCTACATTTATTTTTAAAGGGGAAATGTCAAGAAATGTAAGAGGTCACTCTGTAAATTTTCTAGATGATATTTCTCTATAAGATTAAAAATTTCTATAATTTAGATTCTTTTAGAATATATTAAATTAATTGAATAAAAGTAAAAATTACTAAATTGGGAGGAAAAGAAGAGAAATCAAGCATACTTGGCTTCATTGGGACACAGTGGAAAGATCTTGACAGAGCTCCTCCTCTCTATTTTCTCAATGAGGGTAAAAACATGAGCGCGATGTGTGCAAATGGGAACAAATTGCGCCCACTGCCCATTAAAAATGTTATATCAGAGGAACATGTGTGCGTTCTTAGGAACACACACACGTTGTTAAGAATGTACATTTTTTCCTATAGACGATCCTATGTGGCAAGATGCGTGGAGGTTCAACATTTTCCAAACCTATAACATCAGGAAAACGTACGTGTTCCTGAGAAAACACACACATTCCTGCAAGTGTGCATTCCTACTGACCCCCTTGCAACTTTTTCGTCCCCCAACTTCATGCACTTACCCTCGAATGTAAAATATGATAATATAATAGTTCCATCGAAATAACAATTAGAATACGTGGATGTGTAGGTTTCATGTAAAATATGATATTTACATATGATAATCCTACTTGTCGATAGGCAAAGGCCAAGAAAAGGAAGAGTGCAAATTCAGGGATATGCAAGAAAATACCTCCCATGCATCCAATAGTAACAAGAGGAAATATAAAAATCCATCCAAGATTTATTGATCCTCCCTAGAGTGGTGATGGAATTCATGTTTCTTCAAGTTAGTGGAGAAGTTGAAGAAATCCTTAAATAATTAGTGGAGAAGTTGAAGAAATCCTAGAATAATGAATGCATAGTGTGAATCATATTTGAAAATCAATGTGCACCTTACCTAAGAAGATGTGAATGAGATGGTGATCGAACTCATTTTCTGTTTCTTCCAAATATTGTGTTTCTTCCATTTCCCTGACACTTTTTTCCTTCATTCTTTATTTGAAATCTTAGCCGCAATTTCCACATGAGATGAGTAAACTTATACCTAAGGTTCCTTCCCCCATCCCTATACCTAAGGTTCTCTCCCCCGTCCCTATAGAGTAGCAATGTAGTTATATGATGCACGATCGACTCAATTCACTACTTGGAGATTTCCCTGCCTACATGACAAATGAACTATCTATGATCCTCGCATAGAGTACAACATTATTGTCTCACCATTAGCTCATTCAGGTATACTTCATTTCTCACTGAGTGTAGGGGAGGGATGGAAATGAACTCCATTATTCAAAATTTATTTATCTTTTCTTCCAAATATTTATTTTGCATAGGTTAAGGGAGGTAGTTTCATAGAAAAAATTATAAAGAGAAATATTGGGATAGAGAGATAAGAGCATGTCGATTCTCTCCTGGTTCTGATTCCCCTCTGTTACAAGTAATTATCACCACCTTCCACTATAGACTAACACCTTCAATACATTAAATCTAACACACACTCTTATTTCCCATGAACATAGGTCAGGGAAATAAATTCCTAGAACCAAAATGAAGGAACCGTCCCCTCCCATTTTGGCTTACATAATGAGACCTTCAGTAGGGTAGTTCATGCAATTATTCAATCACAAAAAAAACAAGGTTCCTGCACAAAATTATAAGAAACAAAAAGGAGGAATTATTCCTGCTATAGAAGTCATGAACTAAAGAAAGTCCTCCTAAGTTGTGACACCATCAAATAGAGAGAAGATCCAAAACTTCCAAGGAACCTATTTTTTTTCTACAAATGATCTAATACACATTTACCATGTGTAGAGCCAGGACATCGAGGTCCACGTCACTTTGTTTTCGGCCACCATAGACCTTACCTCTATCCAGGTTGTCACACCTACTTCATTCAATCACGTAGGTGTCATTTATTAAAGAAGTACGGGTGATGAGAAGCACCTACTTCATTCAATCATAGAGGTGTAAATCCCAGAGGTGTCATTTACTAAAGAAGTACGGGTGACAGAGAGCTTGAACTATACCCATTTTCATGAAATTTTAACATCCACCTTGCACTTCTTTCAAAACTGGTAAAAATGAAAATGAGCTCTTCTTTTATGAGCATATTTTTAATGACACTTCTCGGATGGGCAAGAGAACTTTTGACAAGCATTGACAAATTCAATTTTGATCCTTGCTTCCCATTGTTTTTTGTTTTTCCTCAATAGTATGGTTAGGTTTGCTTGTTACTTGCATTATAATCTTTGTATTTTTGTTTTAGTGGTTGAATCAATTAGTCTAAAATCCTTGTATTTTTATTTTAGTGGTTGAATCAAATAGTCAAGATTATAAAGTATAGGCATTTGACTAGAAATTACAAAGTTTACATTGAGCTATTTGTACTTCGATTATAGGGAACCATTTTCCTCAAAACTTCTTCAACACTCTATTACACTTTTTCATAACATTGTGATATTTATTCTTTATAGCTCAAGAGTATGTACACTTCTTAATTGTATGCTCCACTTTGACTCAATTTGAGATTGGAAGAGTTAAGTTTTGATTTAGAGATTTACTTTTTTTTTAAAGTATTTTATTTATTTATTTTACATGGAAAATATATTTAGGCCTTATTAACTAATGTAGGCCTTTATTATATGGAAAATATGTTATTCTATCTATGTGAGAGGTTAGATCCCAAACAACATGACCTACCTTTTGTATAATTGTGTAGCACACTTAACCATCCCCAATATTTCTTAAGAGTGCTTAATGTTCTCTCAAGTATAATAATGCTTAGTGGAAAAGTGAAAACATCTTTAAAAAGTCAACTTTGATATTAAAAAAAAAACATCTCATGCACCATGAACATTTACTAATCCACTCTAAAACAATACAAAACAACATTATATACACATAATTAAATAAGACATGACAACATTTACTAATCCATTCTAAAACAATTCAAAACAATATTATATATATACAATTAAATAAGACATGACAAGCCTATTTCATAGGAAAAAGATATGTATCTTGTATAATTATAGTTCTTGATACTTAGTGGTGTTTTTCATCTATGAGATTTCAACCTAATACTTTTAGCATGGAAGTGGTCAAATACCCAATAAAATTAATGACAATTACTTATAGATAAATATATAGTTTTAATTATCATGAAATTAATATATTCATAGTTATTATTTTACAAATCTATTAAAATCATTTTTTTCACATTTTAATTAAAAATCATGAATCTATATATCAAAATTTACATAAGACTTGCACCAAAGTCATACGAAAATTTGCATAAAACTTGCACCTACCTCCAAAATTTGCATAGGAGTTGCACCAAAGTCATACGAAAATTTGCATAGGACTTGCACCTACCTCCAATAGTTATTGCATACACACGAAGATGTCATTGTTAATATTAACACAAACATTCCATTGTGAAGATTAACACAGGCACGAGTATGTCATTGCTAACATTAACGCAAGCGCTATGATGTTATTGTGAACAATAATACAAACACTAGAATGTCACTTGATAGGATAATATCACTTGATAAGATGAGAGCCTTAATGGATACTATTTAACTACTTTCACCCGGGAATAAACCACGTTAACAAGTTATATGCATAGTTATCTTTTGGGGTTGTTTATTTCGATCTTTAACCCTTATAAATTCGGAACATATAATGTGTGTGACATTTCATTTTTAATACTTTGTATTAATTCTCAAATTCTAACGACCACTATGATCTAGGATTATGTTCAAATTTTATTACAATTTTTATTTGTGGTATCAACTATGTTCAAATTTTATTATAATTTTTAAAAATATATTATACATTTGTAATAGTTTTTTAATTGAGAATATTAATAAAGATGATTTATTTAAAATATTTATTTAATTTTTTTTAATTAAATAAAATATTATTTATAAACTATTTTTTAATAATAAAATCAATTATTTAATTTTCTTTTATGAGTTTATTTACGTAGAAGATATGTAGAAGATATATGTCTTTTAATTTATATCAAATTTTGAATATATACAAAATTAAAATTAAAATTTTAAACAAATAAAAAAATAAAAATAAAAATTATTTTTTGATAAATATGATAATTATTATTAAAAATATTTGTTTTGAAAACTTTATTATTTTAAATATGATAATTATTGTTAAAAATATTTGTTATTTTTGAGTTTGTATAGGTTTTATTATTGAAGAATTCTTGTTTTTAATAGAGTTCATAGACTTTATCAAATTGTTGCAGAGAGTTTCGTATTTCACAAACAAGGAATTTCATACACTAATTAATATTATTTAGTTAGAGAAAGAACATAAAATTAAACAATTATTATTATTAAAAAATTTAACAAAGGTAACAAAAAATAAAGTCGGATTGAGAATATAAATTTTTCGATTTCTCATTTATTATTAAGATATGCGTAGAGGGGAATTAATAGACTTTGTGGCGGAAAGGAATTATCACATGTCGTGAGGTATAAACAAGTAATCGCTCTTATTGATGAGGACAATACGTCTAAACCAACCATCCCAAACCACGTGATGGAGACAATACATCTAAACCAATGATGCCAAACCGCGTGGAAATTTTTCATTGGTAAGCATGCCCACTTGTGCGAGACGATAAATCGCTTTACTGAAATTTCATCGATCGTGATTTTTTTAATTGAAGCTTTAAATTTCTTCATCATGATTATAATAAAAAAAATGGGTTTTGAGAATTTATAAGAGCAAGGGATCCATGGTGGGAGATCGCGCTCCTTGGTTTACTCATTCGTCAAAGTATGATACGACACTTGTTTGAATAATTTCTTTATCTTTTATTTTTTAATTAATTTATTGAAAATCTTTCTTAATAAGAAGAATAATAATTTTAAATATATGATTTATATGATTGTTTAATAAAATTCAAAAAATTAAATTAGAAGTAATTCTTTCATAAATTAATTAAAAATGCAAACAATAACTTTCAACCTATGTTTTAGATGATCGTTGAGTAAAATCACTCTTTTGTCCATCTAATTTTGATGAAGCCAATGTTGGTGGCATCTTAGACTAAAGCCCCTAAGAGCCTTTTATCATTGTCAAAGTTTATGTAAGTGGTCATAATAAAGAGAAAAGTAGTAAATAAACAACCTCAATTGGAAAAAGAGAGAAAATTAATTATTGTAGAATCCATAGAAGATGTATCCTTTACTCCTATAATACTATTACGTGTGTCCGCTTATAGTTCACTCAAGCTCATGAAAAAGCGGCACAATCGATACATTACCCTGCGCACAAACTCATGGTCACTGTGTGAGAAAGCATGTGAAGATAGTGTGGAATAACACACTGTATAACGTCGGTCTGAAACTGCAAGGAAGGGCTTACGGGCTAATACCTCCATCCTCTGTACTCATCCACCAAATGAGTTCCATATAAGGCTGCGCAGTCACTCTAATCTCTCAGAGGTATATTTCCCATCTCTTCTCATTTGTGTGATTGTGGCTCCTTTACTCCGACTTGGAAACATGGAAACCAACACTAACGTTCAACTGAAGATCGATGAGAATGGTTGGGTTATTCAGATCAAGGAAAGTCTGGATATACTACGACTAGCACAACAGCGAAATACTAATTTCTGGTGAATGCAGAAAGGTTGATAAGATGAAACGAATATATTAAATTTTAATTTTTGTTAATCATTTATGTGGCAATCGGTGAGCTATCAAAGTAATTTTTAAATATGATTAGATAAATGTAAAAAAGTAAACACATAAACTGATGTCTTTATAATAGCTAGGAAGTTAATGATTGAAATCACAACCATTTATTTTGTGTGACTACTAAGAATATTCTAGTCATATTTAATCTTGTCCATAAAAAACTTATTAAGCACTAAACCCCTACTAAATCTGTTCATTGTCAATAAGTGTACGCCTTTAGACGTAACAAGATAAAGAAGAGGAGGAGTCTCGTATGTCAATCTTTAATGTGCCCAAAGAGTTATTGGCGCAGAAACCCGAATCGTACACTCCTCAATCCGTTTCTATCGGCCCCTATCACCACTGGAGATCTGACCTCTATGATATGGAGCGCTACAAACTGGCAGCTCCTCGCAGATTTCAGAAAAGAATAAACGGATACAAGTTTGAGGCTGTCGTTGTGGAGGAATTTAGGAAGCACGATTCGCAAATCCAGAGTTGCTATCACAAGTTCATCGACTATAGGGAAGAAATCTTGGCGTGGATCATGGCTCTGGACGCAACCTTTCTTCTCGAGTGTTTGTAGTTTTATGTCAGACATGGCGATAAAAGCTCGGATGTGGACGTCAAGCAGCTGGGACGAGTATTACATCCGACTGGCACCGGCTCCACCCACAACTCCATTTTCAGAGATCTGATGATGTTGGAAAATCAATTGCCGCTCTTTCATTTGCAAAATCTTTTGGAGTTGCAATTGGGTTCTAAAGCCAAGGTAGAAGAGAGGCTCTCCAGCCTGCTGAGCCTTGTGTGCCAAGAATTATCGCCTTTCAGCTTCAAGATTCCCAAGGATTCAAATCTCCAAATAAACGAGAGTGGGCACGTGCTCGAGGTGTTGTATTACGCTATTGTCCCTGTTTCCAGCAATCAAAATGCAAATTCGACTAAGGAAGGCAACAATGCGCCTGAAATAGAGGACATGTCAACCGTTACACAAGCCTTCAGTTTTCTATGGAAGATTCTCTCCTCTATTAAGATAGGTCCCTTTTGATTTCTGAACGTGAGGCCTCTGCGATTTCTGATGAAGTTGCCCTTACGTCTTCTTTCTATTATTGGGAATCTACCTGAGTGCCCTGAAGACACCCTTGGCTCTTTTGGTCGATAAAGATGACACCAAATCTGAGGTGGAAGGAGAGGGGTGATAAATTGTGAAGCAAAGAGAAATGTAGAAAGAAAGAATAGAACAGTATATTGGAATGTATGAAGAAGAGAAGTGAAGTCTGAAGAAGTTACAATGCAATGGGAGATGGCTGAGCTAAATAGGCTCAAGCAAGACAAAAATAGAAAGTACAGTTGGTCAGGACAACTGTTAGACTGTTGAGGTTACATTGTATTTAACACTCCCTCTTAAACTCAACAGTTACAAACATCAGCACTGATTATGCCTAAGTGCTGTCTCTGAAAATCAAAAACTGACTTTCCTAGTGGCTTTGTAAAGATATCAGCAAGCTGATCTCTAGAACCACAAAATTGTAGTGAAATATCCCCATTATTGACTAGCTCGCGTATGAAATGAAAACGAGTGTCAATGTGTTTACTTTTCTTGTGAAACACATGATTTTTGGATAAAGAAATTGCTGAAGTATTATCACAGAAAATAGGAGTTGGATCATTTTCTGTATGTGACATATCTTTCAATATTCTTCTCAGCCACACAGCTTGACAAGAAGCTGAGGTAGCAGTGACATACTCTGCCTCTGCAGAAGATATTGAAACAATTGGTTGCTTCTTTGATGCCCATGAGATTAGGTTCGTGCCCAGTTGAAAAACATGTTCAGATGTGCTTTTCCTATCATCTAGGTTGCCTACAAAATCACTGTCTGTGTAACCAGAAAGTTGATTACTATCAGATTTAGTGTACCATAAGCCAAAATTGAGAGTTCCTACAACATATCTCAAAATTCGTTTCACCATTTTCCATTGAGAATCTTTGGGTGATTCCATGAATCTCGAAACAAGGCTAGCTACATACATAATGTGAGGCCTAGTTGTTGTAAGATACAACAAACTGCCTACTAAAATTTTGTATAAAGCAGAGTCCACAGTAGGACCTTCATCATTCTTGTTCAATTTTGTGCCTAATGGTATGGGGGTTTCTACTGGATTTCATTCTTCCATGCGAAATCTTTTGATGATGTCTGCTGCATACTTTTGCTGACAGACAAAAATGCCTTTGGCTGATTGATCAACCTCAATCCCTAAAAAATATTTCATTATGCCGAGATCTGTCATCTCAAATTCAGATTGCATGGCATGTTTAAAATCTGTTAACTCAAGATTTTCAGTATAGATCATGTCATCAACATATAAACATACAATTAGAATTTTACCGTGTTGATCTGTTTTGGTGTAAAGAGTTGGCTCATTTTGACTTCCGCTGAAACCACTTTTGATCAGATAAGTGTCAATTCTGCTGTACCAAGCTCTTGAAGCTTGTTTTAAGCCATACAAGGCTTTCTTCAACCGATATACTTTGGCTGGGTGCTCTTGGACTTCAAATCCAGGTGGCTAATCGACATAAACTTCTTCTTCTAAGAAACCATTCAGGAATTCTAACTTGACATCCATCTGGTATACTTGCCATTTGTGTTGTGCTGCTATGGCCAATAGAGTCCTTACAGTGTCTAATCTTGCTACTGGAGCAAAAGTTTCACCATAATCAGTACTAGGTTGTTGTGCGAATCCTTTGGCAACAAGTCTTGCTTTGTGTTTTTCGATCTGCCCTTTTTCATTGAGTTTAGTTTTGTAAACCCACTTGACACCAATACTCTTCTTGTGAGTTGACAAATCAACAAGATCCCATGTCTTATTCTTCTCAATGGAGTCAATTTCTTGGTTCATGGCTTGAACCCAATGTGACTCCTTAGTTGCTTCCTTAAAGGATGTAGGTTGACATGACATTAAAGAAAAAAGGTTGTGTTGCTCAAAGTCATCCAACTGCTGATGGATTTCTCTCAAACTTCGAGTTCTCTGATTTTTTGGTTCAGAGAATGATTCTCTGCTGGAAGTTGAGTTATCCTGAGAATTTTTAGGTTGCCTTTGTACTTGCAATCTTGGAAGAAAATTTTGAGATACTTGCTGTTCTGAATTTTCTGCATTTTCAGAACTTGGTAGCAATGGATTTTGATTGTCCATTTGCTGATTTTCTGAATCATTCCAGAATTGATTTTCCAGAAATTTTACATCTCTGCTGAGAATTAGTTTCTTGGTGATTGGATTGTAAAGCCTATAAGCTTTATATGTTTCACTATAGCCAGTGAAAATACATTTCTCACTTCTGTCATCAAGTTTCTTCTTAATTCGGAAGGTATGTGAGCATATGTTATGCATCCAAATGTCCTTAGATGCACTACATTTAGTTTTGTCCCACTCCATGCTTCTTGAGGAACTTTCATCTTTAGACTTGTGGTTGGTGATATATTCAAGAGATAAACTGAGCATGCTACTGCTTCAGCCCAAAAAATGTTTGACAAACATTTCTCTTTGAGAAGTGTTCTTGCCATATTCATTATTGTCTGATTTTTCCTTTCAACCACTCCATTTTGTTGTGGAGTATACCTTGTTGTTGTTTGCAGGATAATGCCTTGTGATTTGCAGAAATTTGGAAATTCTCTAGAGTTGTATTCTCCTCCTCCATCTGACCTAAGTGCTTTGACATATTTTCCACTCTGTTTTTCAGCTTCTGCCTTGAATTCTTTGAATTTTGCGAAAGTTTCAGACTTGTGTCTAAGAAAATAGATCCATATTTTTCTGCTCAAATCATCAATAAACGTTAGAAAGTAAAAACTACCACCTATTGACTCTATTTGCATTGGTCGACATAGGTCAGCGTGAACAAGTTCAATATGTTGTTTGGCTTGATGGGAAGACTGTGGAAAACTAGTTCTCTTATGTTTTCCAAGTATGCAAGACTCACATGGGGGAATTTGTTCTTTAAAGATAGGTAGACCTTTGACCATGGAGTTTTTCTGAAGAAGACTTAGACTCTGAAATGGTAGATGTTCAAATCTTGTATGCCAAACCATTGTTTCATTTAGGGTTGATGCACTTTGTGCATATGGTTGACTCATATTTGCAGTTCTGAGGGTAAGGGGAAACATCCTATTTGGAGTCATATGGATTTCAGAAATCAATTTTCTGCTTGGGATTTTTTCATATATCTTACAAGATGTTCCCTCAAAAAGTACCTTATAGCCATGTTCAATGAGTTGTCCTACACTTAGCAAATTATGTTTTAAATCTGGAACATGATAAACATTGTATATATCTTTCTTTACATTCTGTTTAGTATGAATAGGAACAGTTCCTTTTCCTTGAACTTTGACTACGTAATCATTTCCAAGTGTAATATCAGATAGGATTGAAGAATCAATGCATGAAAGTAAATCTTTTTTACTTGTCATGTGATTGTTGCATCCACTGTCCAGGAACCAAAGATTTTTAGGTTGTTGTTCAGTCTTGTGGCATGAAAGAAACATACCTCTTGAGTTTTCTCCCGTGTGATTTGACACATGTGCTCTGCCTGAGAGCTGATCTTCTTGCTTCTTTCTGCATTCATATTCATAGTGCCCATACTTTTTGCAGTAATAGCATTGTATGCTTGATTTCTCATTTGATCTTCTCCCTCTGCCTCTTTGAGGCTGGAAATTCTGATATTGATTTTGTTGTTGTTGTCTTTGACCTTGGAAATTTTGATTCGGATACTGTTGTCTGTTACCTCCACTGGAGTGAGGGTTACCTTGATTGCTCCATCTTCCTTGGTGACCTCTGCTTCTTCCTCTGCCTCTCCCTTTGTTGAAGGAGAATTGAGTTTTGAAAGCATTGGAGATTGACTCATCTGTGAGATGCAGTCTGGTTTCATGTGTCACCAGAGAACCAATTAGTTCATCTGTTGAAAAAATTGACAGATCCTTGGAATCAAGGATTCCTGTGACAACCATTTCAAATTTCTTGGGTAAAATTCTAAGGGTTTTCTCAAAAATTCGTTGATCAGTGATGGCTTCGCTAGTCAATCTGATCTGGTTCACGATTCCCATGACTTTGGTCATGAACTGATCCATATTTTTGGACTCTATCATCCTTAGAGTCTTGAATTGCATCCTCAAGGTCTGCAGTTTAACTGTTTTGACCCTGTCATTTCATTGATAGGAAGATTTAAGGATGTCCTAGGCCTGTTTTGGAGTACTAGTGCTTGTGATTTTCAAAAAAATCGAATCATCCACAGAATTTTGAATCCATAATTTTTCTTTATTTTCTTTGTTCCTTAGTGTTTCCTGAGAAATTCTATGCAGATTTGTCATAGTAGAAAGGGCTACAGGATCTGGTTCCACATATCCAAGATCCACTGGTTCCTAGCACTCTTGTGCTTGCAAGAACGACGTCATTCAAAGAGACCAAAACTCGTAATTCTTTCCAAGAAGAATCGGACCCTGAGTTGGTCCTAAATTGCTAGACGACGCCATAAAAAAAATTTGCAGAAAAAATAGAGGGAAATTTCGTATTTACCTTCGATCGCCGAAACGCCAATTTTTCGATGGCCGAAAAAGAGCTTATCGGCCTTGAATTTGCCTTAGTCACTGTGCAATGTGACCATGCGCCTTAATGTTAAAGCGCTATGGTATTTTCGGGTTTTTTGCCTTTCAAATTGCCGAAATGTGAAATTTGCTTTTGGATGATCTAATGGTCCAGATCTTCCTGTGATATGACGGTCCATATCTTATCGGGATATCGTGAATCGGGACTTCATGAACCCTGATGATGGGCTCTTCTGACTTCTTGATTCCTTGATCTCCGATTTACCGATGGCGTTTTCCTTTCGGGAAATTTCCCGATTCCTTTGATCTCCGCCACGTGTCCCAACAGATGGACGACTCAAGTCTTCTTCGGGGGTTTCCCCATCGAGATTCCTGATCCCTCGTTTTGACGAGATGACATCAGCTGGGCCCCACAATGGAGCTTTCCTCCTGTCGGGATTTCAGACTTCACAGTTCCGAAATGCTCGTGCTTCTTGTCCTCAGGATTCACGATTTGCCGAATCCCGATATGATGATGGACTCTGCTATCGGGACTTTTTCTGAAAGCCTCGATCTCTGCCACACGTCCCCTCAAGATGGATGGTCTGCGTCATTTCACGATTTCACGATTTGTGATGCCAAAGTTTCTATCAACTTGAGAACTCCGGTTGCCAAAACGCCGTCGATTTCTTTGATGTCCACCACGTGTCCAAACAAATGGACGGCTGAGATCTGATCGCTATTTCGTGAATCGCGATTTCGCAAATTGTGTTGCGATGGTCTTTCAAAACTGCGAACTCTGAAATGCCGATGGAGTGATGGCTTGGATCTGCTGCCACCTGTCCTCTGAGATGGACGGCTCACAATCCTCTCAGGATTTCACGATACGTGATGTCGGGATTTCGCGTATCGTATTTTTGGAGAGCAGTCTCCTTTGCTCTTCCAACTCCCGATCCTCGATTTTGCGATGGGAAAAGATCGACGATTCACAATCTTTCTTGATTCAACGGTCCAAAATGACTCGTGATTTCGCGATTCATGAATTCTCAGGACAGTCTTCTGACCTTTACACCTTGTGAGTCAGCGAAATGTTGAGATCTCGCCACGTGTCTCTTGATGGACGGTCCAGATGACATCGGGACTTCACAGGTCAAAAAATTCCTTGGCGCTGCAGAGGATTAAACCTCATGCACTTTCTCGCTGAGCCAACGACTATCGGTCCTTTGCGCAAGATCTGACAGTTGAAATTCTTTTGCCTTTTTCGTGCTCTCCTCGTCCCTTCTGAACTGGTTTCCCGCTCTGGATCCGTTTGCAGGACGAATCTTATGGACTCAATGGATGTTCTTTGCATAGTATATGCGATCTTTGCTGAATTTGAAGGAATTTTCTTCTGTGGAAGAAAGATTCGTGAATCTTTCAAAGATTTGAAAGAATTTCACAAGTTCTTTGCTCTCTGCTCCAGTCTTTGACAGATCTGAGCTATTGCCTGTAAATATTTAAATGATTATGACTTCTGTAGGAATCTTTAACGAATTTGAACGAACTTCTTCGAGTTCTTCAAATGTTCCTTCGTTCTACAGCTCTTCTTCGACAGATTTGAAGAATTCCTGCAATTCTTTAAATGCTTCTTCTTTCTTTAACAATCTTCCACGAACTTGAACAAATGTCCGTAAAATCTTCAACGTTTTTGCCTTCTTAATGTCTTCTTCGTGAATTTTGATGATTCTTGAAAAAATTACAAGAATCTTTACTGTTTCTTCTTCTGCGTTCTCTTCGTATTCAATCTTTCGAGCGTTGTACGCTCTGCTTCCTCCGCAAGCTTCCTACGTTGATCTTTTGAGAGTATTACAGACAGCTCTCCAAGCCTTGTGAAAAGTCTGTGTGGCATGCTCTCAAGATCCATGAAGCTCTGTGTTGTGTTGAGGATTGTGTTGCTCTCCAGCCTATGTGAAGAGGCTTACTGCTGACGCTCTGATACCATGATAAATTGTGAAGCAAAGAGAAATGCAGAGAGAAAGAATAAAAAAGTATATTGGAATGTATGAAGAAGAGAAGTGAAGTCTGAAGAAGTTACAATGCAATGGGAGATGGCTGAGCTATATAGGCTCAAGCAAGAAAAAAATAGAAAGTACAGTTGGCCAGGACAACTGGTAGTGTACTTTCAGACTATTGAGGTTACATTATATTTAACAAGGGGAAGGGCGAAGAATCCTTCGTTAAGATCATACCGCCCACGAGAGACGAACTAGCTATTCCATCTGTGGCCGATTTATACTCTGCGGGAGTCAAATTCGTTCCTACCAACGGTGACCTCACCACGATACAATTTGATGAGAAGACTGCCACGCTTTACCTCCCCAAAGTAAGGTTGGATACCAACACGGAGGTAATCTTGAGAAATCTGGTAGCATTAGAAGCTTCTGCAGATTCAGGTTCGTTGGTTTTCACACGATACATAGATTTCATGAACGACATGATCGACAGAGAAGAAGATGTTAGGTTGCTGAGAGAGAGCGGAATTATTTCAAACCACCTCCAAAGCAATGGAGAGGTTGCGAGCCTGTGGAACGGCATGGGTAAGTGCCTTCGTCTCAAAAAAGTTGCATATCTAGACAAAGTTATGAAGGACATTAACACACATTATAACAGAAAATGGAATATTGTTGTGGTGGAGATTTTGAACAAACACATATTCGGGTCGTGGAAATTCCTATCTCTGGTAGCTGCAGTGATACTTGTGGTGGTGACTTGTTTGGATGCCTTCTTCTCCGTCTATAATTGCAAGATTTGGTTCAACCAGTTTGGCCAGCAAGGTAAAGGTATTTGTGTAAATGCATTGTAATATTGAAAACTGCACCGCAGTCTCCATCTGGTTTTTGTTTGCTTCTTGCTGTGTTTTCGTTTGCTGTCGCTGGGCCCGAGGGATGACATTCATGCCCTCGTTGTAATAGAGCCGCTAAATATTATAGTGGAGCACTTAGAGCAGTGAAATCCCTTGCTAGGGCGAAGTAATGATTTACATGTCCTTAAATATTAGAGGGTTAGGTGGCAACCTAAAGGCTTCCTCATTCATGCATACTTTGGATCTAACACGTCCTGATATAGTTTTCTTGTAGGAGACATTGGTTGTAGTGAACCAATTGCTCTGATACCAATTTGTAGTGTACCCTTCACTACCCAGGTTTCACCCAACCTCTTAGTTTACCATTCATTACATGGATTTAAAAACAAATGCATTTAACCAGAATTAAACACACTTAATTCGCAGAGTAAAATATATAAGTTACTATTACCATTAACAAACCATAGCATGCAACAGTATTTTATTTACACAGCGGAAAACATGATACAAAACAGCACAGTCATGTCAAATGTGTTAAAACATAACTCAGATTACTTATCTTTTATCTCATGTAGCATTCACCAACCAAGTGCAGGCCTTCCACGAACCTCCCAGCCTTAAACGACACTGTTCATCAGCTCAAAAGTAGGTCACCCCCGAGCTGGGACCGAGCTCCACCCCCGGGCAAGGAATCTAGTCTCAGGCTGAGGTTACAGGGAAGACAATCGCATACACATTCAATAGGAAGAAGCTCTCCCAGGAATCTCCCACGCTCACTGCACACAGACCCTCATTCCCCACATGCCTGTTCCACCCCAGGAGAGTGCACCTTCTTTGTCACCTAGACAGTCCTTCGGCTGCCAGTCTCCCTTACCTTGGGTTACAGGAACAGACCGGACCATAATTCTCTGGGCTCTATGGCAACTACAGGGATTCCTTCCAGGAGTTCTCTTCTCCCTCTCCGCACTCCCTCACCTGGAGGAGTCGCACACAGGCCAACAAGCCTCACGCAGTCTAGCACTGCGTAGTCACATTAATCCACGGGAAAACACAGGCAATGCTTCCCAAAATGTTCGACTGTCACAGGATAATCTTATGGGGCATTTTTGGAGCAGGCTTCACGCACAGGCTAGCTCAATTTTCCCGAACCACCAGGGATTCTTCCACTCGAGTTTAACACAGGGAATTCCCGAACAAGAATGAAAGTTATTTTGGCTTCACAAGTTTTCTGAGTTCCGTATGGCTCTGTGTTTTTTGGGTGTCCGAACTTTAGTTCAGTTATTTCGTAACTTCCAGTTTCAGAGTTTGGTAACTCCTGACGTTGAGGTTTACTATCCTCTCAGATTCCCGATCTCCGATATGCCTTAGCCCTTCAAGCTAAGCCCTAGCCGATGTGACTGTTGTCTCGCGACCCAGGCCTTATCCCTTATCGGGGTTCGGGGTTTCGCAAGTATAAATGCACCAAATGCTTAGCAGCGGAAATCCCGATTTCCCGATTTCTGATGGGCTCCGTCCGTGCTAGCCCTCCGGGCTATAACATCACCATACAACCGCACTATATGACCTTAATCAAACCACTCATCGGGGTTTCGGCGATTCGACATCAAGCTCATACGCTCCTGGGATCTTCGATGGGTCCCAGTCATTGACTTGTAAACAATCCTTTCTCCTGTTGCTATAATTCTACCACCTGTCCTCCTAACAGTCGGTGTGGCCCCACGCACTTAAGCCTTATCGGGAAATCGCGTATCGTGATTTTCCCGTGCTCGAAACCTTTGCTTCCGGATTCTCCGATATCCCGATGCCCGATATCCGACGCGCCTTTCGCTTTATCCTTTCGCGGTCAACTCAGGTCCATGTGACCTGCGTTCATATGACCACAGTCATACGATTCTGTCGGGTTCTCGGGTTTTCGAGAATCGCAGGGTCTCGATTCTCTTGAGTTCTAATATCCCGACGCCTCTTCGGGACTTCTCCTCTGCCCATGAGGACTTAAGTCCTGTACAATCTTCTGTCAACTCGGACGGTTGACGGGTAATCCCACAGGGATCTTACGACTCACGATCCTCCCGGGTTAAAACTCCTGTGCAATATCAAGAGGTTTTAAACTTCGTGCACGTTCTCCAGATCTGGCGGTTGCAAGGGTTCGCT
>ML791516.1:582642-593985 GCA_009831015.1 Picea engelmannii | reverse complement strand
AGGGAGACATATAGGGGGGGGTAGAGAGAGGGATAGTGAGAGGAAGGGAAACAAAGAGGGAGACATATAATGGGGGGTAGAGAGAGAGTGAGAGGAAGGGGGGGGATACAGAGGGAGATAGAGAGGGCGAATAGAGAGAGAAAGAGGGGAAGAGAGAGAGTGAGACTAACAATGAGGATAGAGAGAAGGGGTGGGAGAGAGGTGGAAGAGAGAGGGGGGCATAATATGGGAGGGAGGGACAAAGGGCCAAAGAGAGGCAGGGGGGGAATAGAGAGGGAGTGGGTATGAGAGTTTGAGGCATGTCAAGGGAAGGTCTAGTTCTAGATCTTTCCATGCCTTGTGATGTCTAAGTCTTGCCATGTCTAGGTCTTACCATGTATAGGGGTGTGAGAGGGAGAGAGAGGGAGACATACATGGGGGCTAGAGAGGGAGAGTGAGAGGGAGATAGAGAAGGGGGGGTAGATGTAGGAGAGAGAGAGAGAGAGAGAGAGAGAGAGAGAGAGAGAGAGACGAATGAAAAAGAACAAATAACTTATAAGTGTGTGTGTGTTCTCTTAGGAATGCATGCACATTCTTTTGAATTCAATTTTTTTTTTAGCCGGATTGACAACCTGTATGTTGACTTGGTTTCCTTGGATTTAGGTTCAGGATGACAAACCTAGTTGTTCGGTCTGCAAATTGATAAAAACCTCCATTTTTGTGGATACCTCTCTATATCTCTATCTTTGATATTAATTTTCTATAGGCTAAACAATTCATTTGTTAATGAAACTATAGACATAGATAGAGTCGACTATGCAGATTTCAAATATATAATTTCAGTGAAATGTTAAGACCTTCTTAGCCTGCACGAACAAAAGACGTTGTAATTTCATGGAAATGTTGACTTTGATAATTTTTTAAAAATATAAAATTAATACTATAAATTTCCAAAAAATACACCATACAAGAACAACGGGTTCTCTATAATTGTACAAGTTTTTGGAACGAAATTTCATCGTTAAGGTACTCATCACCTACACAAACAAAAACATATACCTAAATTGTATATTCAGAAAGCTAATTTAATTTCCTGTGTTTCATCTTCTTACACCATATTCAAATTGATTATTAAAGTACCTTGAAGAGTCCCTCTAAATTAACAGATTGTTGTTTTTCCATATTTACATTACCTATACATGTCATGAAAAACAACCATATTCAAATTGATTATTAAAGTACCTTGAAGAGTCCCTCTAAATTAACAGATTGTTGTTTTTCCATATTTACATTACCTATACATGTCATGAAAAACAACCATTAACTTATACTCACCCATAAAGCGTCCATATCCAAATATTCTAATTATGATACTTTGATAATTTCTATTTAAATAACATACAATGGGCTATTTACAATGCTTAACATTGAATACATACTTTTTGTGGTGAAGATGGGTCGATGAGGATGGTTTGTCCTTGATGGTAAAGTTTAAGGAGTATTTTATATATTAAAACACTTGAAACCTTAAGATCTTGAGAGACAAATGCAGAGAGCGAAGAGTTCTGACAAACTATCAATTATGAAATGGCACCTCTGGCCGAAATTTGGCATGTAGTGTTTGTTTGTTTGTTTAAACAAATCTTTTTAAGTTTTATTTTTGTAGGATTTGATTAAATTTATCTTTGTGTATGTGTAACCATATGATATTCCGTCATATTTGTGAATTAACATAAATGGATATAAAAACTTAAAAACTTAAAGGTAGAAAATTAAGATAAGGATTAGTGTATTATTAATTTGTATTTTTTTTTTATTTGATTGATTAAATATAAATATAAATTATTAAGAAACGTCACCTCTTGTTAGTTATCATAAAAAAATAAAAACACAACTTTCATTTTTCATGCATTTAGTATCACTTTAATTTTTAAAATCGATGATTTTGAATTTAAAACGATTATTCTATTAAACATAAATTTGATTAAAAATATTAAATTTTAATTAACATACTTATGAAATGTATTATTATTATTTTTAATTAAAATTAATTTTTTTTATAAAAAAAATTATATATATATATATATATATATATATATATATATATATATATATATATATATATATATATATATATAACTTGTGAAATTGATATCAATAACCATTCCATTCAAATTTGATCACTAAATTGAATTAAATTTGAAAAGTGGCAATGTTTGATTAGATTTCGGAATGCAGGGCATGGCAGTGTCACAAGGTTTTGATACTGACCAAGGGTATCAAGAAGACGATAAATCATATGAAGAATTGATAGAAATGTGATCAAAATAGTGGTGCGTTCTTGATCGCTAACAAAAAGCATATGACATGGCCCGCTAGAAAGTAGCACCAACATTTTTGAGACCAAATGGTAGCTTCCGATAGGCGAAAGTTCCCCATGGGTAGATAAAGGCTATCTTATGTTGATCAGCAGGTAAAATTTCAATCTGGTTATACCCAGAGAAACCATCCATGAAAGAAAAAATTATGCTGCCAGTGAAATTATCAATGATCTAGTCGATGAAGGGAATAGGGTAGTTGTTCTTTGGACAAGCCTTATTAAGATCCCGATACTCAACGCAGACGCGAATGGTCCCCTATTTTATGGCAACCGGAACAAGGTTGGAAACCCATTCCATCAAGGGGACAGGATAGATAAAGCCATATTTCAAAAGTTTCTCAACTTTTGCCTTTATAGCCGCGGTTTTCTTGGGATGAACCAAGCAGAGTTTCTGTCAAACGGGCTTCGCACCTGGGTAAGTCTTGATTTCATGAACACTGATCAAGGTGTCGATCCCTGGCATTTCTTCATAGCTCCAAGCGAAGACATCGCAAAATTCTTTAAACAGGGCAGTGTAAGAGACCACTTCTTCGGGCATGCAATTAGCACCGAGGTTAACGTTTTCCACAACGCCTTCTTTGATCGAAATATCAATAACGATCGTAGTAGAAATATTACCTAGATTCCCCTCAAAAAGAGTATCTTGTGTGAGGATGGGAGATTGCAGAAAATTGGTAACGTCAGGAGGGAAGACACAGTGTATGGGTTCTTGAATTTCTTCTAGAGGCAGAATAAAAGAGGATCGATGATGGCTATCATCCCAAGGTACGTCGTCAATTCTAAGCATTTCCATTATAGATTTGTCAGAAGGAAAAAATTGGGAAATGTAATCGATTGCAGATGATAGGGAGGTTAACCATGACGACATTGAGTAGGTATCGAGTGCCAATAGATGTGGGTCATCCAGGGAGGGAGAGGAAGATTGAATAGCAACGTATGTGGCCTCGACTAGGCTAAGTGGCATGGTGTCACCCAGTACATCGAATTTTAGAGGACTAGGTACAATCCAAGGGTCAGATGATTCCAAAGATTGATAAGCTGTAGTCAAAATCATATTGACAGTGGCAATATGATGTGTGGTGGGTGGAAGTGGTGTAGGGAAGGTACCCATAACGCTAGAGTCTTTCAACAAGCCAACACTAATGCTTTCATATGTAATCTTGTGGTCTCCCAGAAAAGGAATGTTGTTGGTAGCAGGAGCACGAGCATCGGGTGTACAGAAATCTAGTTGGTCGATAGTGACAATTTTTCCTTGATGAGGGAATTGTACACATCGAAACACCGACGAGGAGACGATGGTCATAGTGTAGAACCAACTTCTTCCAAGTAAGAGGTTGTAATCGAGGGGGGAATTGACGACCTTGACATCAACGGTAACAGTTTTGCTTCCCAATTGAATGGCTAAGGACTGTAAAAGTCTGTGAGGATGAAAACCTCGCCCATCTAAAGAATGTAACATTGTATGGGATTTGTTAAGGGAAGGTGATTTCAAGCCTTTCCAACAAGACAAAGACATGACACATGTAGAGGCTCCCTCATCCAATATAGTTTGGTGGATTTGTTGATTGTGAACAACAACATCGATTTGAAAAGCTAGTTGGTGGGAGAGTCGATACTTATAATCATCTACATTAAACGTGATATTATTAGATGAATCATGATCAAAGCGCTAATGGCAGCCAAGAGCGTTCTACGTTCACTGGGACAGTGTTGTATAACTTCCAAAGAAGACATAGCACATGGTGCTTGAGCCAAATCTTCAACGATGTTGTAGTTTTCGGCAGCCCGTGAACTAGGATTGAAGGTAGATTTCCAAATAGTGATCTTAGGAGGGTGTAAGATGGAGTCAAACGAAGGTTTCTCGATCTGGAGTGACTTGTATGGAGGACTAGTAGACGGAGGACTAATGGAGGATGGTGATGGGTCCGATAAAGAATTGTTAGTGGCCTTCAGCTTATCAGGTTTAACCGGTGTGTCGTATGTCGTAGTGCGAGTGGTCAAATCAATCCCATTAAACATGTAAATATGGGCACTTGTCAAGGCCTCATCATGGGATTGGATAGAGCTGCCCCCAGGAGTGGAGGTTTGAGAAACCATGGATTGCTTCTGTGGAAAAGGCTGAGTAAGAACGATGGGTTGTGAATTTTCTTTAAAAATTTTGGCCACTTCATCACAATGTGGACAATCTCAAGTGTAGTGATCATCACCACAAATGAGACATGAGAATTTTGGTTTCCGTTGTGGTTGCTTTTCGGTAGCATGGGTTTGAGTTTGATTTTTTGGTTGTTCATTGTTATTGTTTTGCTTCGGTTTATTTTTCATCTTCTTCTTACCTCCAGATTTTTATGAAGGGGCAGATTGGACTGCATTCACCTCAGAGATTTGAGTTTGAGGGGAGGTAGAAGAGGGTGTGGTCGAACTAGGAGCAGATGTCGAAGTGGATTGCTGGGGTGTTCCAATTGACTGGGACGTAGATTGGGTTTTGACATAGCCAATAACTCTATCTGCGTGTGAAGTAGATGAAGATTTGGATGGATCAGTAGTGGCACAGGTAGCATTTGGTATCAATTCGTACAGAGTACCAGATTGTGAATAAACCAAATCTAAGTACTGAGCTCGAGCAATGGCTTTTTCCTCGGTGACTACACCACCCATGGCAACATCATGAGCAATCGGGGGTAGCAGTGATTTATTGAACCATTCTGCTAATAACTGGTCATGAATGATTGCTTTGATCAACCTTCGTCATCGTCTCCATTCATGAATATGATCAGAGATATGCATGGAGTTCGTCTAATGAAGGGAGGTCAATAGTTCGGTACCCATCTCATATCGAATGGGTAGTTGAAAGTGCATGAGAAAAGACATGGAAAGGGAGTTGAAATCTTGAAAAGTACCACGTGGTAGCTCGATATACCACTTGGCTACCGAGCCCGTAAGTGTTCACTGGAAAAGACGCAAATGTACAGAATCATCCATTAAGGAGTTTGATGAACACCATAAATGGAAGGTCATGACATGGTTGTTTGGATCTTCTCTAGATTTTTCGTCATATTTAGGGATATCGGAAGGAAATTTAGTCGGGATCACTAGCCAGTAAGGAGAATGCAGTATAGGACCATTGGTTAACTGGGATAAGTCTGGGAGATCCAGAGTCGCGAGGAATGGTAGCTGACGGTTAACCTAAGCATGATATTGGTGTGGCATAGGGACACCAGTAGGATCGTAGATTGGGTTAGGTGGATAATTTTATCCAGTAGGTCCTCCTACATATGGTTGTTGTTGACCAGTATAACCAGGGTTGGATGGAGGTTGAGGAAAATTTTCATAAGGACGATAACTGGGTGGGTTCTGAGCATTATAAGTAGGGTAATTTACTTGCCCAGGGGGAGGATAAACATTTTGCCCTTGGGGAGGGTAAGAATTCGACCCGAGAGGAAAATACACATTAGGCCCATGGGGAGGATAAACATTTGACCCTTGGGGAGGATAAGGTTGTGGTCCTTAAGGACTCCAGGTGGTGTTTGAGATGCTCGGATAAGGTTGTCCATAGGATAGTCTGGAAGGAACAAGATTTGACACTCCTCTTGTGGGTCATGATATAAGTCCCCCCCATCATGGGGTTGGGTAAATGTTCCCCCTAAAGGTGCACCCAAGGGTTGTGAAGGGTTTCCAACAAATGAAGGTTTCCCCCCTGCTAGCGGTGGATTAACGACCGGGATGTGACTGGAAAAAGGAGGTTTCCCCCCTACCAGCGGTGGATTAACGACCGAGATGTGACTAGAAAAAGGAGGTTTCCCCCCAGGAGGAACCAAGAAAGGTGGATGCCCCCTGGGAGGGGTAAGCCTACCATGGGATGGTGGTCCTCCAGGAGGGACGGTTCCTCTAGATGGTGGTTGACCTCCAGTTGGTTGTATTTGGTTAGCAAGGGTCTGCATTCTCTACTGCAAATATGTCCCCGGAAAATTGGGTAAAACATGCGAATTTATAGGTTAAAGTTTTTAAAAATGGGAGTAGGTATCGAAGTGCCTTGGGTATGAGTAGGGGTGACGAGTCCAGCATTAGGATGGACTTGTGCTGACGTAACAATAGAGTTAATAACATGATCGATGGGGTGATTGATAGTTTGATCGGATGGTCCTATTTCAACAGTAGGAGGGTCATGAGGATTAAAGGATTGTCGAATAGATTCGAAATGCTCATAGATATCACGTCTTGATAAGGTCCTCCATATGGAACGAGAAGGTGTAGGATTTGTGTCTACTACAATGGTAGGATGAATAGGAGTCCTATAGTCATCACCGCAGAATGGCTCTGTGGATCCCATATATGTTTCGACGAAATCTCTCTCAGGTAATCGTGGTACGTCTTTGTTTATGACGTTACCAAGGGAATCTAAATGAAGCAAAAGTGGTTCCAGAGGGGTTTTCGACACAAGTTGTAGTGTGGCAGGTGGGATTCTCAATCATAACCAAACTACCTTCTAGATTGTCTAATGAAGGAGCAATAACACTCTCAGAGTTAGATTGATTTTCTACCTCTCCATGGTAGTTGTCTTCTGGAGAGTTAGGAAGTAAGGGTTGGTAGCTTTCTGGAGGCATCCCTTGCATCCTACGTGATCGGTGAAGACCTTTATCATCTACAGGATCAATTTTGTAGAATGAAAACACACGCTAAAAATATAAGGCCGGCTAACAAAAAGAAACAACATTCACTAAAAATCTAGGAATCAACACCAAGCAAACAAGAACTTCTCTCGATGATGGTACTAGTTGGTGATGAAATCCAACATCACGTGATCAAGTTGAGAAGGGGATATGAAATTGTGGAACATTTACGATGGAAACTTGCTTAACGGACTTACGCCTTGCTGCAAGGTTCCACACAGTAATTGTGGATTTACCCTCCAAGGAGCTTGAGTGAGTTTGACCACCGTCTGTTCCAGGTAAAGTGAAGACTTCCCTTCACCGTCACCTCGTGTAAGTACCTAAATATTATGGTAACTAAAGACTCCAACTCGCATTCAGCTCCCGGGTTGGTATAGTCAACAGTCCAGTCTGAACGTATGGGCAGGATAACAAGTCCGAAATCAACTTAAGAGTCTCCCAGACATAATTGTGGGTATACCTTCAAGTGACCCCCAATATACGATTCGACTACTATAATCAGTCAAACCACGGAGGGATAATCTCCACAGCTCTCCCGAATGTGACCTCGTGCGTAACCCCTATGTGAGAGGGGGATCCCAGAAAGCCTATACAACAATTGGATTTGCTCTCCCTATCGCAAGATTCTATTTTTTGTCTTGAATACTTTGGAGAGTTGTGCTTACTGCCTAATCCAAAGCACTAACCCTAGTCTAATTGTTATAACCCTAAATTGCACCACACATGCTTACCTGGCATCAGGCCAACTCATATCCCTTATTTACCAAAACACTGTTGAACAACTCTTTGAAAATCCTCTTGTGTCAAGGCCCACGCGCCCTAACCCATTACTGCATGCGTGTGCACGCTGGATGACTCACTACAGCCCACGTGTACCTAACAAAGCACGAAAAAAGGAATGTTGTCGACGGAACAAAAAGCTATGGGTCAGTTAACTGAAACTCCCAGCCATGCATGGCTGAGGGTTCGTCCAAAACCCTAGCTCCTTCTAGCCTATAAAAGAAGGGGTAGGGGTACCATTTGGAGGAGGAAAAAATATAGCGAAGAAACTCTTCCCATTTACGTAATCCATTGTCCCAACCCTTTATCCTTTCCTCATGCCAAAGGAGATTTAACGCAAAGTAGTTGAAGGACAGAAGAACAGGAGCCCAGGATCAGGTTCAAGGAGCGGTGGCCGGTCTCAGCTTTGTTGTAAGTTGATTCACTATCAGTAATAAAAGAATACTTTTCCCATCCCAATGCATGAATTGTCTATGGTGTGATTAATTTATGCTTGATTTCTAACCCTTGAGTATAGAAGTAGCATGCATGCATAGTTGTTGTTTGTCTTGAGTGCAAGTCATCTGTGGAAGGAGCAACGCAAGCAAGTAATCGAAGAGCAACGGAGGATCTACATCGAATGTCGGTAATAAGGTTGGTTGTCCTTTTCCATGCATTTACTGTGAAAGAGGGGTTTAAATCTTGGGTTGTAGGTAAAAAAATAGTTTCTATTCGGTCAAAATTTACATGCAAGTCTGACCCTAGTTTGCTAGTCCATAGGGTGTTTTTCCCAACAACACTAATGTTGGTGGAAGATTTTAAAAACAAAAAATGTTCTAGATTGATTCTAATTAGCGTTCATTTTATGGTTGTTCTTTAAGTCAGGGATGTATGGGAGTGAAACGGATGATGTTAAGACTCAAGTCCCAAAAATGCATAAGAAATGATGAATAATCTTTTCGTTCGATGAATAACTATTTAAGGGAAGGAGGGTATTGTTCCTGTTCACTATCAAACACTATTATGCAACATCCTCATGTAGTTTTTCCTCAATTGACTCTAATGCAATGCTAAAAAAAATTCAGAAAGCCTTTCTAATATGCAAACCAATCACTAATATGTATCTTTGTTGTTTGTATGTGAAGGATGATTAATTCAATGCAAAACTTTTACTACCAATTAACCTTTTATATCGAGGAGATTCGGACAAGCATAATCAAATTTCGCACAAACAACACACCCTCTTGCTATGATTAAACAAGAAGAAAAAAGAAAACAAGAGATAACAAAGAAAATAAAAAATCTCATACAAAAGAAAGATGCTAAGAAAAATGACCTCAAAGAACCAAATGAGATGATTCACARATTTATGATGTTCTTCACAACAGTTTTCACTCAGTCAGATAAGAGAGAAGAAAGTAGTGGATTGATTCCAAGTTCTCAAAAGAAGAAAAACTCAAAATAAGGAAGAAGGTCCAAAAATATGAACAACAAAGTGCTTATTTCTCAGAAAGCAGAGTGTCAAAGGTCAATAGGAAGATGTACTAAAGCACAAAGAAGATAAGCAAGGGTGAAAGAAGAGATTGGACTTCATAAAATACAATCCTAGAAGGTTTTTTTTGCAAAGAAAAAGGTAGTGCTCTGGTGTAAGGGGCACCAGAGAGTTATAACGCTTTGTGCAGAGCCAACAAGGAGCGCCAGCGCTCTGATAACATAGGTAGGGGAGCGTTGGTGTCTTAAAACCCAGAAAAATGTCCAAAAAGGTCAAAACTCAGTCAAACTTTGTCAATCACAATGGATGTGATGGAATAAGGATCCAATCAACATATTCAATCAAACATATAGGATGAACAAGGTCTAAAAAGAACGAAGGGTAAGACAAGGTCTGTGAGGAAAAACAAAATTGAAAGCTTTGATTAGTCCCCAGTGGAGTCACCAATTTCTGTTGAAGAGAAATCCCCTTGCAGACAAGTGGATTCTCTCGAGGTCCCTAGACTCCTAAGACCAAGACAAAAAAATGCTTAACGTGGACACTGGCATCCTTTTAGATCTAGATAAGCTAATGTATGAAGAAGAAGGAGAAAAGGAGTACCTTTTTAACAGAATTTGTCCCTACACGGTCTGAGTTGAGCTTCAATCCTAAACTCCTTGATGAGCCCTGGAGACAAACAAAGATATGACCAACTTCCTACTCTACTGGGATTAGCTCAGAAATAGATCTATCTACTAAAGACAAGTTCTTGTGAGATCGAACATAGACTTGAAAGAAACAGGCCAAGCATGTTATATAAATGAGAACAACAATGAAGAATACTTATAACCATAGATGTGAGTGCAATAGCTTCATCAAGATCTCCTTGTCCAAACCCTTGCTTAAACATTCCACGCACGGAATGTTGATGTTCCAAATGACATCTTCCTCATGAGATCATAAGTTAGATGCTTCACAATACTTTCCATCCCCTTTCACCATGAGAAGGATCCCTTATATATCCTTGGAAAGGCCCAACCACTTGAGAGATCTTTGGGATAAGTTGAGGATTCTTCAACTTCAGTTGAGGATCTTCCCTATGATCATGCCTTGACCATCTATTCGAATCCAACCACTTTCAGGAATTGAGGGATTATTCCCTGATTTGCCTCAACAAACCCTCAGAAAAGGCAGTGCCCCCCCAAAAGGGGCACCAGAGCGCTATAGCGCTACCCTAAAAGGGTGCACAGAGCACCAACTCTACCTGTCATTGTATAGGGGAGCGCTCCTCTCCAAAAATGTCTTTTGAGTGGATTTTCTAGTGGAAAAAGGTTTATAAACTTTGTTAACTCATCCCCCTTCTTCCAAATCAAGTGTTTGAGGTGCTTCAAGTGTCCTTCTGATGTCATTATAGGCACGTCATAGACAGTATGGAAGTATGTTTTTTCTAACACTTGCGACACTTGTGACCAACATGCGACACTTGTAATATTGATAACGATGACACTAGGTCATTGTCGTAATGAGTAATTTTGATGTGTAACTATGACTTATAAAGAATTGCATTAAATGAGAATAAATTAAAGTGAACCATTAAAGAAGGAAAAACTCAAAAATGAAGAGACACAAGAATCAGATATGAACATAAAAACTTGATAATGAAGTTCATCCCTGGTGTACTGCATCTCCTGGTCCTACTCTCAAATGGGTAGGCTCTTTTATTAACTCAGTAAAAGAATTTGTCAAAATACATAAGTATACCTCATTCTGAAATCAAGCTGTAGAAATAATGCTCAGATCAAAAAATAGACAACACCACTGAATTCATGGTGTCAAATTACCCAAAAATGACTGTCTCCACACCTCGATCTGACTCTGGCACTCCCAAGCCCAAGAAAATTTTTGTCTCGATTTTCGTGCCCTCTGCAACTTTCAATTATGACTGAACTTTGCATTGAAAATCATGCCCGAATGGTCATACATCCCACGCGCTTTCTACCCTCCTTTCATGGCTAGGAGGATGCACCTTTCAATAATTAAAGTGGGCATTGGTTACTATGTGGTACTCGCAGTTTGTTGGTTAGGGG
>ML791516.1:547662-566625 GCA_009831015.1 Picea engelmannii | reverse complement strand
CAGTATACAAGTGCAAGAAAGATGGTCAGAGGTGTTTTGACTTTAAGTGTGTCAGTGGGTAGCTCGAAGAGGAGGAAGAAGAAAGAGCGGAAGCCGTGTGATTGCAGAGTGAGTTTCAGTGCTGAGGAAGACCAGATCAGACAAACAGATGAAAGTTCTAGTGTTGTAATCTTTTGTGTTGTATTGCAATTTGTAAAGTAAGCATTAAGGGAGGGTGTTAGAATAAAGCTTACTTTAGTAAGAGATAACTGTTGTAACTGTGAGTTTCAACCATTACTGTGGTAACTGTGAGTTTCTAGGTTTACTATTATTAGCTAATCAGATCCACTTAAGTCAGTGATCTGCATGCTATATATGTAACCTCCATTTGTTTGTTAAGCAATGAAACACGTTTTGTGTTGTGTGAATTAATTCTTCCAATTTTATCTATATAGAGAATAAATAGATGTGAGTGGCAGGTAAACCCTTCCTACGGAGGTGGTGGCGGGTAAGCATATGAGTCAAAGAGGCAATTCCAATCGGTTACTATAACTATTACAGATAATGTAAAATAATCTATCATTGTTATCCCCATGCTCACCAATTTAAATTAGGCGTGTCAAATTCCATCCTGATGCGAATACGTTATTGTTTTTTTTCTTCCCGTGCGATTGAACAGTCTGGTTAACAACTTACGTTAACTAGATTATGGATAAGGAACGGGGACCAAACAGCACAGCATATATTACGTTCCTTTTAATATTACGTTCTATGTATCACGTTTCCTTTTAATATTACGTTCTATGTATCACGTGCGTATATATGGATAAGGAACGGGGACCAAACAGCACAGCATATATTACGTTCCTTTTAATATTACGTTCTATGTATCACGTTTCCTTTTAATATTACCTTCTATGTATCACGTGCGTATATATGGATAAGGAAAGGGGACCAACCAGCACAGCATATATCTTTCGTCACAAAACCCCTACGGACTTTGATTAGGGTAAGTGGGTAATGAGGGCTTTTGATTGACTTTCAATTGAATGCGTACCATCTGATCTCGAGTGAGTTAGGCTCAAGAGCTTTAATCCAAGTTATGGGCAATGAGAAGAGTTTAAGTTATATATTATATGTAAATTATTAGTCCATGTGGAATATCAAGACTATAACATTAGATTCAATTCATTGTTGATCGACTATAACATTAGATTCAATTCAGTGTTGATCATCCATTAACTAATCTTTGATTATAAATATTTTCGTAATAATCATTTTTTTTAATATTTAAAATGCTTCAATTCATTCATGGTTGATCATCCATTAACTAATCTTTAATTATAAATGTTTTCATGTTTTCGAAAAAAAATAATCATTTTTTTCTAATATTTAAAATGCTTTTATAAAAAATACTATTGACTAATAAGTTTGTCCCTTTGCATGAACACTTTTTATATGGTTTTGTTTTGGATCTCTTTGCAATGAACAATTTTTTATATGGTTTTGTTTCGGATCTCTTTGCAATGAACAATTTTTTTATATGGTTGTGTTGTGGAGGTGGGCGGATTTGCTCCATCTGCCGTGTGGGTTTACAACGAACTTCAAGGAATTAACGAGGTTGCAGTTTTTGTGTTATTTCTACAATCGAAGCGTCTAGAAGGACATGGAAGGAAATTATCATTTAAGACAACCTTCTTTATTTCTAGGAATCCCATCCTCTCCTCCCCAATCCCTTGGAACAACATTACATAATTATTTTAATATATCCCAAGACTTAGCCCATGAGGACTTAAGCTTGTTAGCCCATCAAAACTTACCATTTTGAATCCCTCATCGGATTGTTTACCTAGAATTACTTTCCCGTCCTTTCAACCATGGGATCATGATAGCGTATTGGGATAAGTCTAGGATGAGTCCATCATAACTTACCAAGATTAAGCTCAAGACAATTCTTCCCCCTTTTTCCGAAATCTCATCTTCTAACCACTTTTAATATTATTTTAATATTATACCAAGACTTACCATCAGGAATACCCCATCTAAAGCTTAATTATTAGGGTGTGATCATATGCTTTCCTTAGGTTCTTATACAAACGAGTTAAAGGGGCTAAATCTATTTAAACCATTCAATTTTGGATTGCCTTATGCAAGTGGGATTTTTATTTTCAAGTTAAATACCAACAACCCAGATTCACCCACAAACAAATCAAGGGTTGTCGAGCATCCTTTTTCAAACGAACATATCTTGAGATGCATGTGTTAGAATTGAGCCCAGGACACCTCATTGGAAATGTATTGAGCCGAAGAAAGTAGTGGGAGAGAACTTCATGCCAAACAAGTGATGTAATACCCCTAGGATGAACCCCAACTGTAAATGTAAATACAAATGTACTTAGGCTGGTGAGCTGAGATGTAGAAAGGACAATATATCTGTGATGTAAATGTAAATGTATTCACATGCAAATATTAATGAAAAACACATAATTGCCGTAGACCAGTCATGTAAAAGAGTATGGGGAACTAAACTCCACTAGTTAGGGAAAGGGGGCTAAACGTTAAGGATAAGGGGCAAAGCTAGGGAGCTTAAGCCAAAAAGGAATATTTTATTAATATTCCTTAAAGTATAAAGTATGGATAATTATTTTATCCTAAGTTCTAAGCATGGGGACAAGTGGGCCAAAGTAGCTCTCAATAAGGCAAGTGTCATATTGGAAACATGCATACATATAGTTGGGAATTAGTTCATTTTCCCAGCATTCCACCATTTTTCACTCATGGATTTTAGTTGTCCTATGTACCTCTCTGTCACTAGCAACATACTTGTACCTTACCCGAACCAGTACCATACCGTACAAGTACCTGGTTAACTTATGAGATGAACTAAAGAAGCGGGTTGTCGTGCCCATGGGATATTGAGGAGGCAGGTTGTCAGGACCGTGATCAATTCTCTCTAGGTGAGAGAATTGTTGGGAATTGATTTCCTGAAGGTGCCAAACTGTAGCTACAGGGCTCTGAGACTTTCTGTTCAGCCTGTTGTTGAAGCCCTAGAAAGGAAGTGGGGTAGCCGAAGGACTATTGAAAAGAGAAGGGGCACATTTCCTGGGGTGGGACAGGAATGTGGGGAATGAGGGACTGTAGGTTGTTAGTTCGAGTTGGAACCTGTGACAAAGTTTTTCCTGTTGTCTGAGATACATCAGCCTGGTTAGGAATTCCTTTACCTCAGTGGAGTTTAGTCCCAACTCGGGGGTGACCCACTGCTGAGAGTTTTGAGCAATATGGTCTAACGTTGGGAGGAACGTGGAAGGTTTGCACGCAGTTGGTGATATTTTACTCAGGTAAGTGTCAATTGTGTGTTAAATTACATGCTACATTATTATTTATGCCTTTGTTTTTATGGGTTTTTCTTGTGTATGTTGCATGTGTATTTTGATTATTATTCTATAAGAATATGTGTATTTGCATAGTATTTGTATGTTTAAATTTGGTATACAGTTCAATATTTTTTTATTTGGCATAGCCCAGTTGGATGTTGGGGATGTTACAATATGGTATAAGAGCTATAGTTTTCAACACTGAGCCTGGATGGGCCGAGCAAGTTGAATTGAAGCCAAATTCCACAGAGATTGGATTTTGAAATGCCCAAATTTCAAGTTACAATGCATCCATGGGTGCCAGAAGGGCGCTAAGAGAACACTTTGATGGTGTTTGAAAGCTCAGGAGGTGTAGCGGTTCACGAAACCACAACAATTGTTGATTTTGGCTGCAAGATTAGATCTAGGTCGTTGGATCAAACCCAGACGAGAGGAGAGCACACGACAAAGGAGATCAAATCTTGACCATTGGATATGAGCGCAAGAAAATGAGAACCATCAATTGGAGTTCTCTGGCCATAAGTCTTGGCCAAAGTGGAAGTGGATCTCATCCATAGATCCCATCTTGGAACGTGAGTCGTAGATCTCACATTTTGGAGATTCGACACTTCGGGAAAAATTAACCTTTGTGTCACCAGGAGGAGAAATCCCTGAAGCTACGAAGTCCCGGAGTGAATCTACACCGTAGATCATCGAAAGAGTGCTAACTGTGGATTCTCGAGTGGTTCGACGATTTGACACTACATGAGAAATTAATTGTGGTTGCACGGAGTGAAGAATTACCCAAAGTCTCGAATTCCAGAGTTAATCATAGCCATTGGCTGTGGGATGAGTGTGATCCATCGATCTCAGTTCAGTGTTCGATATTTCGAGAGTGTGGTGGTCGTCTGGAACAAGAATCCCGAAAGCCTGAAGCCTGGAGTTAATCACATCTATTGGTTGTGGGATGAGTGTGAAGCGTCAATCTCAGTTCAATGTTCAACAATTCTAGAGTGTTGTGGTCGTCTGGAGTGAGAAGCCCCGAAGCCTGAAGTTAATCACAGTCATTGGTTGTGGGATGAGTGTGAGTTGTCGATCTCAGTTCGACGTTCGAAAGTTTGGGAGTGTAGTGGTTGTCTAGAGCGAGAAGCCCGGAGTTAATCACATTAATTGGTTGTGGGATGTGTGTGATTCATCGATCTCAATTCGGCATTTGGCGTTTTGAGAGTGTGATGGTCGCTCGGACAAAGAAGCCTCGAAGCTCGAAGCTTGAAGCCCAGAGTTAATCACAGTCGTTGGCTATGGGAGGAGTGTGAGTTATTGATTTCAGTTCGGTGCTCGACAGTTGCAGAGAATTGCGAGTTGGAGTCATGGAAAATCCTGAAGCCCAAATCCCCAGAGTCCTGGATTTCATCTCAATTGTAGATCAGGGAGAAAAGTGTGGACAGTTGATCCCTGAATTCTTCGGGAGTTCACCAGTTCGTTAGTTTGGGATATTGGTGGGCTGGAGTCATGGAAACTCCCAAATCCCAGAGTCCCAAAGTGAATCTCCACCATAGATCGTGGAGGAGGGAATATAATCCTCGCCAACCGTCAGATATGTCCATAAGAGTTCTGAGAGAGGAGGATAGGGAGAAGACCTATACCCATCGTTCAAGGTCACTTTATGACCGAATTCAGCCGGTAACTAGTCTGGGAGATTGGAGTGTTAAAAAGGTGAATGTTCATGAAGCGCCAAAGTACCGGAGTTAGGGAGAAGACCTACATCCACTGGTCAAGGTCACTTTGTGACTAAATTCAGTCGTAACCACTCTGGGAGATTGGAGTGTCGAAAAGGTGAATGTTCACAAAGTGTCGAAGTCTCGGAGCTAGGGAGAAGACCTACACCAGTCGGTTAAAGTCACTTTATGACCGAATTCGGTCGGTAACCACTCCGGGAGATTGCAGTGTTTGAAATGTGAATTTTCACAAAGCATCGAAGTCCCAGAGCTCAAGATAGCTCCTTTTAGTTGAGCACTTGGTTCTAGCTCGCGGTCATATGATATTTCCGCCAAAGAAAAGGGGCTACTGCCTATGGTTTTGATTCTAGGTGAAAGGGGCTTAGTGTAAAGTTCCTGCAGGTTTTGTTAGACAATAAAAATGGTCTGTGTACATTATGAGAGGATCCAACACGGGTCCGAGAGATAATTCATCTCTAGAAGAAGATCACCTATACAAATATTTCCCTAATAGAAGGGACAAAGTGAATACCATGCACAACATCCAAGAGGCTACAACAATAGAAGACATGGGAAGATTTAATAGACAGTTTTAAAATAATCATAACTTTCTTCTCAAGACTCAGAATTGAGCATGGAAGAAAGTGCTGGAAAGGTATTGGACAGTAGAATATAACTATTCACCTAGAAAATAGATCTAGGCCACCAATTTTTCAGGAAATCATAAGAAAGAACTATGGTGCATTATTGAACCATAATTGTACATAATTTCATGAATTTGTTAAATCAATTAGCCTAACAAGTTTTGTTGGATGCACATTTTGTAGATTTAATAGCAATTAGATTAGAACAGGATCAACAAAGAGTTCATAATCATGGAAGATACATAAGGAGATTACATCCAGAAAGATGAGATCAAAGGGATGTATGTCAATATGGGTAATGAAGGTACAAACTCAAATGGACATGGAACATGAAAGAAAGAAAGAATGAACTTGGTAGAGACCATTAAAAGTTTGAAAAAGGATGTCCAAAGTTATAAAGATGATAATGAAAAGCTTATGAAATCCAAGGAGCAACAGGAGGACTTCAACATAAATTTAATGCAGAGCTTGGGCAAAATAGAAAAGAAGATGGATAGGGAGAATGACTCAAGCAAATCAAGAAGTCACAGGTCTCGTGATGAGAGGAGAAGAACTTGAAGTGTTGGAAGACATCACCATCACTCCCCAAGGCATTCTACTAAGAGAACATACTGTATTTCAAGTCCATCCCCTATCAAGAAACATAAGAGGAGGTCTAGGGTGGATGAGCTACAAGGAGAAATGAACAAAATCAAGCCTCCTACATTTGATGGTGAGCACAAGAAGAATGAAGATGAAGAGACATGGTTGTTAGACATGAGGAAGTATTTTCAATTGCATAATTATTCTTCACATGCATAAGGAATAATTTCCATCTACCGTCTCAAGGGAAAGGCATCCATGTGGTGGGACCAAATTGTGTAGGTGCAACACATTGATGAGAAGAAATTTACTTGGAGGGAATTCAAAAGGTATTTAAAAAAAAATACTTGACTAAGAGATACTATGAGAAGAAAATGAAGGAGTTCTTTGAACTCAAGCTTGGAAGTATGACCATAGATGAATATGAAATAAGGTTTTTAGAACTGTTAAAGTATGTTCCTTTCATCAAGGAAGAGCCATTTAAGATTCATAGGTATTTGACTGGGATGCCATCATTTATCAGTGAAAAGATACAATATGATGATCCCAAAACATTGGAGGAGACCATAAAGAGGGCTAAATGCCTTTATGATCAACATAAAGGAAGGCCAACTTTCAAAAATCTTGGGAAGACAAGAAGAAAAACAAGATGGAACAAAGGAAAAAGAGGACTAAGCCACCATTCTTCATAAATAATCCTCAGGGACAACGAGTTTCTACAAATATATTGCGAGATACACAAAAATATTGCAATAAACATGTAGATACTGTAATGCATAATTTTTATTAATGAGAGAATGTACAAAAACTGTAAAATTATAGAGTGAATGACTCGCTAGAATGGTGGAAGCTTATCTCTGACAAGAGATGTGATGGATATGCTCATTCGCAAGAATATGATGTTTATAATGAGGCTCTAGAGGCATTTTTATCACAAATAAATTCAAAATCCCTAACCCGGGAAGATGAAACACCAAAAGGTTTATGTGCCCCGATGGGGGTAGTTGGTACGTCAAGTTTCCAAGGGCATAATGTTTGCACATGATCTTCGTTTTGGGTATTCTATATCTTGTCAGAAAGGTCTAGCCAAGGAGTACATATTCAATTCAGGCCAGACATGCCTTTAATTATTGTTTGGACGTTTTTGTTCCCAAAAAACCTCATTTAGGGCCTCAAAATGGCCCCGAAAGTTCAGAACCCGAAAAATCATAGAACAAATGCCAAGGTGGAAACCCATGTTTTGAGCCAGTGGAAGAGGTGGGTGGCCACTGATTTCCACTTGGATCAATCCTCCCCTTTAGGAAGAAATGGTCTCCATTGCGTCAAGTCCACGGGGAATCTTTTTCCGAATATGAACCTTGGTGAGCTGCTTGACTTGCTAAAGAAGATGACCTGCTTAGATTTTTGAAAGCTCTCATGAACCTGTTGTTGGAGGGGTTGTTGTTGGAGGGGTTGGATCTATTTAACTAATTTGGATGCATGATATTCCTGAGTGTGGGAGGACTCGGTGAATTTTCAACATTAAGGACATGAAGGAATTTATCACAACTTGGTTTGACTGGGAAGTGTGGATGCACCCCCATAGGTGCAGTAAGAATAACTTGGTGCTATTGTACAATATTTTTGATCTGATTCTACTAGATAGAAGGGTCTTGGGCCGAGACTACAATGGTTGCAATGTCATTCTTTTCTTAACAAGTTGTGAAGAGGATAAACTTTGTGGTATGATAGATTACTTTGCGACATTGTTTTGTCGGTATAGTAGTTAGAAATACCTCTGGTATCATGTAGGGTTGACCCCCCAGAGTAACAATGACACTATGGGGTCAAGACTCATAAACAACATGTTTCCTCCACATATATGGATGGCTTAATAGAACATCACATAATTCCAGTGGGGAAACATCACAAAGTACCTCATCCTTGAAGGGCTTGATGTTGTATGAACGGAGACATTGATGGCTGACACAAATGTCTCATCCCTGGTGGATCCATATGATGTTGTATGGTTGCGGGTGTGATGTTTTCAGTAAATCCAACTGATTCTGACCTCTACTGAGATGAGGTTCTTCTAGCTTCCGGTATCAACAATAAAATGCAATGGGGTCCCCTTCACCCACATATATGAATGGAAAATGCGCTCCCCCTCCTCAGGATCCTCTAGTTCTTTTGGTTGGATTGTTGTAGTCGTGACAGTAGCAGTGGGTTTCACATCAATTATTTGCCTCCTTTTATTGTTTTATGAATCAGAGTCCAAGTCGAGGCTCATCTCTGTCTCTTTGAGCTCGGTTACCAATGAATATTTCGAGTGACATTCATCAATGTTGTGCCAAGGGATCTTTTGGAATTCACACAAGTTCCTAGTGTCCTTCTTCGTCTTCCTGTTTCCCTTCTTTTCTCGTGGCTTGGACTGGTTTTCTTGATGTTGTAAAATTATAGAGTGAATGACTTGCTAGAATGAAGGTAGCTTATCTTTGAGAAGAGATGTGATGGCTACTCTCATTCCCAAGAATATGATGATGTTTACAATAGGGCTCTAGTGGCCTTTTTATCACAAAGAAATTCCAAAACCCTAACCTCGGAGGATAAAATGCGAAAAGGTTTGTAGGCCTCAATGAGGGTAGTTGGTACATCAACTTCCATACCTCGTATGAAAGGTCTAGTAGAGGAGTACATAATCCGTTCGTCCCAAACATGCCTTTGGCTAACGTTTGGGCATTGTTGTGCCCAAAAAACGTCATTTAGGGCCTCAAAACGACCCCAAAAGTTTAGGACCCGAAAAACCGTAGAAAACCTGCCAAGGTGGAAACCCATGTTTTGAGATAGTGGAATAGGTGGGTGGAATTCTATTTCCACCCGGATTAGCCAACACCCCCTCAACATGGGTAGGAGAGCGCCACCCTTCGAAAATGCCCAAATTTGGTCGAATTTTCCAAGAAAAATGTGTATTTTTGTTGTAATATAATAGGGCTTCTTCTTCCAACATGACTTAGGGATTGTGGAAAATATTTTCATGGTTTCAATGGGTTGAAACACTTATCAAAATGAATGTGACACTTGGTAAGGTGCATACGACACTTGTGACAGTGCATGCGACACTTAACAAGGTGTATGCATCACTTTGCGACACTTGTGACACTTAGGGTGCAACACTTAAGTGTGACATTTTGACGTGTAACAATGGGGATGAAAAATATGCAACCTGTTAGCGACAATTCTTGTCTTCGGCATCGGGATATCCAGGTCTGCAGGTTGCACAAGGAGCGCCCAAGCACAACGCACAGAAGAAGTCCTTTTCGGGCCTAAAATCAAGCGAGCGGGCAAAATTATAGTGTCAACGGTCCGGATTCATCCATATGAGAGGATCAATGGCTGGCGGGAAATCGCGGATAGTAGAGTTGCGCCGAGAATAGCGCAAATATATCATGCCCATATTGTATGTAGGAATGGATAGCAGCCCTTCATCCCAAAGGACACGTGGTGCGAGATCTAGTCGCGTCGGTGTTTCAGCATTTGAGAGTTCGAAGGGTGAAGGTTCCATGTTGACCTATATCTCGAAACCCCGAACTCCGAAGGTGCCCAAACTCGGGCCCATAGTATTACGGAGCATTCTCATTCATCCATCCAAAGGGGAAACCTGGTGCCCAATTGAGCCATCTCGGCATTTCACCCATCGCGACTCTGAGGCGCATGGAGCAGCTCCGTCGTATTCCCGATACGCGAGGTGTCGGGAATGTCCAAGACTCAGGCCCACAACATTGCTGAGCGAGTCTAGGACCGTCAGATCTGAGAAGGACACGTGGTGCAAAATTTAACCATCTCAGCGTTTCGCTCATCGCAACTATGATAAGCAAGAATCATCCCCTCCATATTCGCGAACGCCGAAAGTTCCTTCGAGAATAAACGCAGGGTCACAGCCCGCAGTCACTTGAGAAAGGAAGAGAGTTATGTAAAGGTGCCAATGCGTCGGGTTTTTCCACAGAAGGGAATACCGATTCCTCCAAGACCAGTTCATCCCTACTTCGATCCTGGTCCTCGCTATAGAATTAAATGAAGCTGAACAGATGTAGTTGAAACCTCAGCTCACTTATTGAATGCAAGGTATGGGGGTTCCGGTAGACAATCTGCTCGAGACGGTCCTATACACTGATTTTCTCCAAAGGGTCATGGATGGTCCTCATCTGACCAGAGAAAGTCTGCGCATGCCATGTTGGCCTTTAATGTTGCAACTATCTCCCCTACAGGAGCCATGCGCAGTTAAGGTGGCGTCTGAGGAAAGTTATCCGTCTGAATTCAGCTGAAGGGACACCATGCCTTGGATGATTGAACATGCCTCTGATAGGCGAATTTTGTTGAGTATATAGACTCAGTCTTTGTATTTTGTAATGGATGGATGGTAGAGTGAAGCTCCTGACTGTAAAGTTTTAACAACCATTTTATTTCCCTGGTTGTGCATCGGTGTATGAGATTTCTTGTTTTATTACAAACAGTTTTCCTACTCCATCTAAGCTTTCATCTCATACTAGGGAGTTCATGATTGACTGATTCGCATGAATTGTTGCAATTATGTCATGATAAAGGATTTATCATTGCATCGTTGTATTCTCTGGTTTTTTGTGTTTGAATGTGAGAAGATCTTACGTTTGGATGCTTTCTTCCGAGTCTGTTGGAAACCTGTTGTTTACGACAGACCCTTGCACTCTTCTTATACAAGTCTTCCCCCTACTCACCCTTATTACAAATCACTGTTTGAAGTTGATCTAAGACCTCACTTGCCCATGCATGCCTGGCCTAGTTTCAGAGTTGAAACGATATTGTTCTAAGTTTACTTCCATTTGATCATCCCTTTTATAAACAAATCGTGACATAAACTGATGGGCGTTGGGCTGTGCTTCTGCTGCAATCCAGGGGCGACTTCTGACGCTAACATTTCTGGTGTCGTTGCCGGGGATGAAGTTGAAGATTTTCCCTGGGCAGAATGACATTGAGCCTCTGATTCCGAAGGTGCATCAGACATCAGAGCCCTTAAATATTGCTACTGCGCACCTGGTGACTCCACTGTGGAGACTCCATTGTTTCCACATCACTGTTTCAGCTGTGACTACTGTTAGCACACCTGAAAGCTGACCCTAAGGAGCTTTCTCGAGAAGGTTTCAACAGCTGCTTTCTCAGCCTGAGAAGCTTCCTGGGGTAACGACAATGTTAAGATCTGGTCTTTGATGGTGAACAAGGACTAGGCACATTTGAAGCTGCGCATATTTCACCTGGCGACTCCATGATTCGAGGATCGATTGGCGACTCCACTGGTTCGATATGGAGAAAATTCCGGCTCAAAGGTTTTCTTTCTATGACTTTTCCCAGATAGTTGGGTTTCCTAATGCACTTCCTGATAGAGACCAATGGGAAGATTTCCTCCCTGAATTTCATGCAACAAGTTGGGAGGAACCAACTGATCATTTACTGGACTTCCATGAGGCTATTCACCGACACAATATCACCCATGAGGATGTCCGGATTAAGCTCTTCAGGTATTCATTGAAGGGAGATGCTCTTGAATGGTGTCGGTCTCTTCCCGTTGCAAGCATCCGCTCTTTAACAAGTTTTCATACAACTTTCAATTCATTTTGTAAACATTATTTTCCAGCTGATTGTTTGTATGAAAACTATTGTGAGGAGTTTTCTTCACTTCATGAAGCCTCTGCTGGCCCTGAAGACCAGGTCCGTGATGAAGCTTTTATTATGGAGGAAATCATTTTCCAGGAAAATATAGAGGTGTTGAATGATATTAATTGGGTTAGCCCTAGAACGGAAGCATCTGAAATTATATCAGATGCCTCTATTCTTTCAGATATTCATAATGATCAACATGCCTCTTGTGGAAATTGTGAGTTTATAGAGAAAATGTGGTCCATGGTAGATGACTCACTTGGATATCGGGTTGAAGCAGATGTTCCTAGAAGCTCTTCTCATGATGACGAAGACCCTCTATTTTTAAAAGAGGGGTTAGTTGTGGAAGATGATTCTTCTCTTTTCCTCCAGGGGGTTTCTCACGATATATTTTTACCTGGGATTAAAAAGAAAAAGATTATGTATGAGCAGCCAGAACCAGCAGGTCCCACTATCCCTAAAATGAAAATTTTTTACGGGATCACTGTTCTGGTGGAGGATCATATCAATGAAGGACACCCCCTTTTTGATGTATATTATAGTGATGATGAGAAGAAAGCTTATCCTACATTTGATCACTATAAAGATATTGAAGAGCCATTCAACAAGAAGAACCACCCCATGGTCCCTATTTATGATGAATATGAATCAGACCTGGGGGAGAGCCAAGAAGAGGAGCAAAAAGAAGCAGTGGAACATGTGACTTCCTTCCTGGAGCCCGCCCATTCACCTATGCAGACTCAAGAAGTTTATCCTTGTAGGAGTAGCTGTGGAGCAGAGAAAGCTTGTTGCTACCCTTTTCACAGGGTTTTCCACTCATTCTATGATCTTGTCAGTGAGTACATGGAGTGGCATGTCCTTTATGCCTTGGATCCCCCCTATTCCATATCAACTTCAACCAGTGAGGAGAAGTTGAAGAGTGTAGTTGTTCTGCTATCACGGTTACACCATCTTCTGGTGATCATCGACATAAAGAAAGAGCTTCCCTTCAGGAAGTTACTTGATTGGCTATGGTGGAAGTCTGCTTTCACCTAATCCCATGTAAAATGTTTTATTAGTTACTTTGTTACATAAGCTCCTTTGAGCATGTATCTTTACTTTGTTACTTTTACTTTTCGGAATGTATTTTCAGCAGGGGGTGTTTTGAGCTTGACTCCATATCCCAATAGCAAGGCACTAGAACTGCAAAATGAGTTCTTAGAGCATCACAGGGACGACTCTATCCCCCATGGAGCCTAATGTTAGAGACAATTCTTGTCTTCGACATCGGGATATCCAGGTCTGCAGGTTGCACAAGGAGCGCCCAAGTGCAGCGCACAGAAGAAGTCCCTTTCGGGCCTAAAATCAAGCGAGCGGGAAAAATTATAGTGTCAATGGTCCGGATTCATCCATATGAGCGGATCAACGGATAGCGGGAAATCGCGGATAGCAGAGTTGCGCCAAAAATAGCTTAAATAGATCGTGCCCATATTGTATGCAGGAATGGATAGCAGTTGTTCATCCCAAAGGACGCGTGGCGTGAGATCTAGTCGCATCGGTGTTTCGACATTCGGGAGTTCGAAGGGTGAAGGTTCCATGTTGCCCTATATCTCGAAACCCTGAACTCTGAAGGCGCCCAAATTCAGGCCCACAGTATTACGAGCATTCTCAACCATCCATCCAAAGGGGACACCTGGCACCCAATTGAGCCATCTCGGTGTTTCACCCATCGCGACTCCGAGCCGCAAGGAGTAGCTTCGTCGTATTCCCGATACGCGAGGTGTCGGGAATGTCCAAGACTCAGGCCCACAGCATCGCCGAGCGGGTACAGGACCGTCAGATCTGAGAAGGATGCGTGGCGCCAAATTTAACCATCTCGGCGTTTCGCTCATTGTAACTATGATAAGCAAGGATTAGCCCCTCCATATTCGCGAATGTCGAAAGCGCCTTCAAGAATAAACGCAGGGTCACAACCCGCGGTCACTTGAGAAAGGAAGAGAGTTATGCAAAGGTGCCAAAGCGTCAGGTTTTTCCACAGAAGGGAATACTGCGTCCTCCAAGACCAGTTCATCCCTACTTCGATCCTGGTCATCGCTAAAGAATTAAATGAAGTTGAACAGAGGTAGTTGAAACCTCAACTCACTTATTGAATGCAAGGTATGGGGGTTCCGACAGACAGTCTTCCCGAGATGGTCCTATACACTGATTTTCTCCAAAGGGTCATGGTTGGTCCTCATCTGAACAAAGAAAGTCTGTGCACGCCATGTTGGCCTTTAATGTTGCAACTATCTCCCCTGCAGGAGTCATGTGTAGTTAAGGTGGCATCTGACGAAATTTATCCGTCCGAATTCGACTGAAGGGACACCATGCCTTGGATGACTGGACATGCCTCTGATAGGCGAATTTTTTTGAGTATATAGACTCAGTCTTTGTATTTTGTAATGGATGAATGGTAGAGTGAAGCTCTTGATTGTAAAGTTTTAACAACCATTCTAGTTCCCTGGTTGTGCATCGGTATATGAGATTTCTTGTTTTATGACAAACAGTTTTCCTACTCCATCTAAGATTTCATCTCATACTAGGGAGTTCATGATAAATTGATTCGCATGAATTGTTGCAATTATGTCATGATAAAGGATTTATCGTTGCATCATTGTATTCTCTGGTTTTCTGTGTTTGAATGTAAGAAGATCTTACGTTTGGATGCTTTCTTCCCAGTCTGTTGGAAACCTGTTGTTTATGACAGACCCTTGCACTCTTATGATACAAGTCTTCCCCCTACTCACCCTTATTACAACTCACTGTTTGAAGTTTATCTAAGACCTCACTTTCCCATGCATGCCTGGCCTAGTTTCAGAGTTGAAACGATATTGTTCTGAGTTTACTTCCATTTGATCATCCCTTTTATAAACAAATCATGACATAAATTGATGGGCATCGGGCTCTTCTCCTGCTGCAATCCAGGGCCGACTTCTGACGCTAACACAACCCACCAACAGTTTTTGGACAACACAATGCTAATGGCCACTCGTACCATCAAAGAATTTATCCAATTGAAACAAGTGTTAAAGGAATTCTTAGAAGCCTCCAAAATGTTGATTAACCAAAGAAAATCTCAGCTTTGTTTCTTTAACACACCTCTAGCATTTCAAACACATCTAGAAGAGACTCTCAGTTTCCCTGGCAGCACTCTTCCAAAAAATAACCTAGGTGTTTCGTTGGTCGAAATCTCCTTTAAGAAATCAACTTGGGATGACCTCATTTCCAGTCTATCCAAAAAATTGGACAACTAGGCCTTCATATCCCTTAACTTGGTAGGTAGATTTATCCTCATGAAATCTATGCTCCAGACCATCCCTCTCTATCAATTCTCCATCCTAGTGTCTATTGATTAAGGTTGGTTGTCATTGATGTCAACCCTTGAACAAAGTTCGGTAGCACAAAAGTTTGGGTAATGGACCCAAGCTTGTTTGATGTATAATGGTATGAGTTTTAATATATTTGAAGGTAAGACTATTCTATATGGGTAGTACATGTCATGCCATTTCCAGTGGCATGTGTAATGTCACATAACTCCTCATGGTTAGAGAGTTATGGCCATGTGATGTTGGAGAACCCAAGTTTGGGTAATGGACCCAAGTTTGTTTTATGGATAACGATATGAGTTTAGATATATTTGCAGGTAATACTATTCTATATGGATAGTACATGTCACTCCATTTTCAGTGGTATGTGGAATGTCACATAACTCCTCACGGTTAGAGAATTATGACCATGTGAAGTTGGAGAACCCTCATGAGTCATCTAGAAGCCCCAAAAGGTCAAAGTAGTCAAACTAGTTTAAGAGATTTTTAGAAGGTAAATAATAAAGTGAAGTGATGAGTGTACTATAATTCAAATTGAATACAAAGACATTATTTAAATAATAAAGTTAATGGATAAATTACTAAGTTGGCAAGTGGTTAGAAGTGGGTTATCCCTAAAATAAGGAAAGTGGTTTAAGATGGTTAGAAGGTAATCCCTTGAGGTAAAGTGAAGTGATAAGTGTACTATAAGTCAAAATGAATACAAAATAAATTATTTAAATAATAAATTTAATGGATAAATCACTAATTGGACAAGTGGTTAGAAGTTAGTTAACCCTAAAATAAGGAAAGTGGGTTAAGATGGTTAAAAGGTAGCCTCTTGAGGAAGCTACATGAAAGTATAAATAAGAGGCAATGATCTCTCATTTTAAACACACTTGAGCATATTGAATATCTATAGGTTACTGAGGTAATCAAAGGATATCTAAGCCAAATTTCAGAGAGAATGTGAAGTAAAGAAGGCTGAAATTCAAGGGAGGATAAATTATTTTGATGATGCTTTATAAGGTATGTGATCATATACACTAGGTATATTACATAGTTACAAATCAGATTTGGATGATGAAAGTGATGAGGGATTTTGGTTGAGGTACAAGTTGGGTACATGGTTGAGACAAGTAGTTGATGAGTTGACACATACATGAGGTGTATAGTTGATGGTGTTGATACATCTTTATGAGTCATAGTTGATGAGTAGTTGATACATGATTGGTACATACTTGGTACATGGTTGGATGCACTTGTTTATGGTACATGTTGATTACAGGTTGTTTGGTACAGGTTGGTGCATGGTTGATTCACTTTTTTATGGTATAGGTTGATTACAGATTGTTTGGTATAGGTTGGTGCATGGTTGATTGATTTGTTTATGGTACAGGTTGATTACAGGTTGAGGTACAGGTTGATGCATGGTTGATGCATGGTTCAAGTTTATTGGTACAGGTTGTTTGGTGCAGGTTTATTGGTATAGGTTTACAACAGTATATCTCAAAGTTATAGTATGACAGTGGTTCCATCATTCTACTTATATGTCAGGGCAGTTGGATGGGGCAAGGACACATGGTTGTAGCCACCTTTTGGTTGTAGCCGGAGAACATAGGGGGTTGTAGCCAAAGAATTGGGGAGTTGGAGCTTCCCTCGGGTTGTATCCTAAGAAAATAGGGGGTTGGATCCTCCTTCCTGTTGCAGCTGGAAAACAAAGGAAGTTGGTTCTTCCAATGAATGTAATTCTTCAAGACATATAAGAAAAAACATTATGTGGTTTTCTCCTACTTTGGGTTTCCATGTAAAATATTGGTGTAGTGTGTATTTGTATGATTGTTCATTTGTTCATTAACTATTTACTCTGCATTTATTGGATTATAATGCTACATTGATATAACACTTGGATTATATGGTTAAAAATGATTAAATTTCTCTATTACCGATTCACCCCCCTCTTAGTAACCCAACAATTGGAATCAGAGCAGGTTCCTTTAGAAATCAGTTTAACCACTGAAAGGTAGATCATGGAGAGAAACAACTTGTATAAAAATGGAATACCACAGTTTGATGGATAGAATTATGCATTTTGGAGCATAAGAATAAAGACATATATACAGACACAGGGATTTGAAATTTGACAATCAATTGTAGATGGATACATAGTACCAACAGTTTCGCCAACAAATGAAAAAGCAGTGAAACTTGGTCAAAATAATTCCAAAGACACAAATGCACTTTTGAATGGTCTTGGTGAAACGATATTCACCAAAGTTGCACATTGTAAATCCTCTAAAGAGATTTGGGACAAACTTCGAAATATTTATGAAGGAGATTCAAAAGTCAAAGCAACAAAGCTTCAAACTTACAGAGGTTAGTTTTAACAACTAAAGATGAAGGGAGATGAGAATATTGAAGCTTACTTCTTATGAGTCGATGAAACAGTAAATGGAATCATGGGATTGGGAGAAGAAATTCAACAATCTATAATTGTTCAAAAGGTACTAAGATCTCTTCCTATGAGATTTGACCCTAAGATATCAACACTAGAAGAAAGAGAAGATCTAAAATCAATAAGCATGGATGAACTACATGGAATCTTGACATCATATGAAATGAGAACTGAACAAGAAAATCTAGATGTAAAAGAAGCAGCCTTAAAAGCATCCGAAAGATCAAAGAAAAAGGGAAAGCAACAAGAAAATGAACATAGTAGCTATAGTGATGTCTCGAAAGATGATGAAGAAGTGGCCAACTTTGTCAAAATACTGAACAAGGGAACCGACGGTAGGTATAGAGGTAAGATTCCTTTAATTTGTTTTAATTGTTATGGTATTGGTCATTTTGCTAACAAATTTCCTCATAAGAAAAAGAGAAATGATGAAGGTTACTCAAAAAACAAACAAACATATAAAAACAAAAGAACCACAAAGAAATTTTTCAAGAAAAACTTATCCACCAAAGAAGACATCTCATCATCAGATGAAGATGAAGTCAGTGACAGTGAGACAAAAAGAGTTCTATTCTTGGTAGTAGAAGACTCTGATAAGGAAGACTCTGAAGAAGAATATGAAGAAGCCGAAGAAGAATATGAAGAAGTCGAAGAAGAAATTGAAGAGGCAGAAGTTGACTACTGAGAGAAATTGTTGAGTTCCATAGAAGTTATCAGAAGAGAAAAAAAGAAAAATAAGAAGCTACAAGCAGAACTAGACAAGAAAGAAGACACTTAGGAATTAAAACAAATGATCACAAATTTGAAGGTTCAAATTGAAGAAGATAAAAGAATTGAATAAGCACTCAAAAAACAACTAGAAGGAAGAGACGAGATCATTGAAAATTTGGAAGCAAAGATTGTCACATTAAGAAAGAATCTTCAAAAGAAAAATATGCAGAACAACTCAAAAATTTTGAATGACATTATCAGCATTCAAAGGCCTAATCTTGACAAGTCCAGACTTGGATACAATCAGATAGAAAAGGGATCAAGCTCAAAAATAAAAGAACAAGAAACATATCCAAAAAGCTATGAAGAAACAATCAAAGGGGATAGGAAGGTTGTAGTGTACCTATTCACTACCCAGGTTCACCCTAACCTCTCGGTTCACCATTCATTACATGGATTTAAAAACAAATGCATTTAACCAGGATTAAACACACTTAATTCGCAGAGTAAAAATATATAAGTTACTGTTAC
>ML791516.1:513967-540962 GCA_009831015.1 Picea engelmannii | reverse complement strand
TTACATCAACAGGCTCCTGGCCTTCAGCACTTAGGCTCCCTGGCCTAACAAAACTCGTAAGCCTACAGCTTATTCAAAACTTGGCTCACCAGCCTATAGACCATATTTACAATTCTTTGCATATAACATGATCTGCAATGGGGATCGGCCTTGGGGACACTACAAAGGTCTACAGAGAAGATTACAGGGACACTCCTCCACCGAGAAGATTCAGATTTTAGAATCAACGACTCACAGAAATAGATAGGTATTAGGAAGAAGAAGGATTCGTAAGAGCACCTCCTTTCAGAATATCTTCAACTCCCAGGTATCAAACTATATTTTTTGGTTTATGTTATGCATGTAATAATTTTGGACATAAAGCTGTGAATTACAGAGCTAACAATAGGAACATAAACAACTTTGAAAGTCATACACAAAAGGGTTATCCAAGAAGGCCTAGTGAAACACAGAGAAGAAGTTACAACATGTTTGAATCATTAAGCACTGAAGTGGAATGCTACAAGTGTAACAACTTTGAACACATGGACAAAGATTGCAGAATGGCAATCCCTCATATAAAACCACAATAGAACAACAACAATCACAGACAAGAAGCTCAGAAAAGGACATGGATAAGAAAGCAGAATCAGTATAGCAATGAAGAATGCACAATCGCTCTACAAGATAAGCAGAAGAAATGTAGTTGGTATGTTGACAGTGGTTGTTCAAAACACATGACAGGTGATGGAGACAAGTTTCTTACATTAAGAAAGGAAAGAGATGGATCAGTCTCCTTCGGAAATGACGATTCAACTAAAATCATTAGAAAATGCACAATTAGAATTGGGAACAAGAATACAAAAGAAGAAAATATTCTACTAGTAGAAGATATGAAACATAATATTCTAAGTGTAAGTCAAATGTGTGACCAAGGTCATAAATTTACTTTCGATTCACAAAAGTGCGAGATAAGAAAAAAAGTTTCAGGAAAATTGATTGCTACAACTGCAAGAACTTCAAGAAACATATATGTGTTAAGTGAAATTGGAAATGAAAAGTGTTCTCTAGGAAAGAAAGATGAAAGTTGGCTATGGAACATAAGAATGGGTCACATACATTTTGATAACCTTGTCAAATCCAACAAAAGAGAACCAGTCAGAAAAATTCCCTAGATCACAAAACCAACCAACACTTTATGCAAGCATTGTCAACAGGGAAAGCAAACAAAGACCAGGTTCAAATCAAAGGAATATTCAACAACAAGACCACTGGAAATTGTGCATACTGATCTAGTTGGAACAACTAAAATAAAGGGTTTAAAAGGTGAGAAATACTTTATGTTATTAGTTGATAATTATACAAGAATAATTGTAGTTTGATTTCTCAAGAATAAGTCAGAAGCTTTTGAAAACTTCAAGATCTACAAAGAAATGGTTGAAAATGAAATGGATTCAAAAATCAAATGCTTGAGATATGATAATGGAGAAGAGTTCACTTCAAAATAATTTATGGAATACTGCAGAAGTCATGGAATAAAAAGGTGATTCTCCATTGTTAGGACACCTCAACATAATGGAGTTGTTGAAAGAAAGAATAGGACAATACAGGAAATGGATCGAACAATGCTAATGGATTCCAAATTGACAGATATTTTTTGGACACAGGAAGTGCATACATCAGTTCACATTCAAAATAGAGTAATGCTCATAAACAACACTGACAAAGCTCCCTACGAGCTATGGAAAGGAGGACCAACAAATGTGAAGCACTTCAGAGTTTTTGGAAGCAAATGCTACATCAAAATAGAAGATGAAAGAATGGGAAAGTTTGAATCTCATGTGGACAAATGAGTACTTGTTGGTTACTCAAGTATAAGGAAAGAATACAAGTGTTACAACCTGAGATTGAACAAAGTTGTGGAAATCATCAATGTAACAATTGATGAAACAGGTAGACAAGAATTAAAGGAAGAAGAAAATGAATCAATGGAACAACTTTATGAAGAAGAAATAGAAGATGAAAAAGAAGTAGAAGGGTAAGATGAAGAGGATCCGACAGAAGCAGAAGAGCAAGTTTAGCAAGTCCCTCCAAAGACACCTAGAAGACGAGTACAAAAGAATCATCCTTCAGATCAAATTATCAGAAACAAAGATGCAAGAGTTGAGACTAGAAGAAGAATCTGTTCACCAGAACAAACACACCTAACACTCTCATCTATGATTGAACCAACCTGTTTTTAAGAGGCCAACAAGCATGGATTTTCGAATAAGGACATGGATGAAGAATTGGATCAAATAGATAAAAATGACACTTGGGAATTGGTTCCAAAATCAAAGGATAAGAATTTGATTGACACAAAGTGGGTATACATGAATAAACTGAATGAAGATGGACAGGTTACAAGGAACAAAGCTAGATTGGTATGTAAAGGATAAACACAGGTTGAAGGAATCGACTTTGAAGAGACATTTTCCCCAGTTTCCAGAATGAAATCAATCTGATTGTTTTTAGCTTATGCAGGCTCCAAAAATATTAAAGTGTATCAGATGGACGTAAAATCAACTTTTCTGAATGGGGAACTTGAAGAAGAAGTCTACATTGAACAACCAGAACGATTTCAATTTTCAGAGAATGCAGATTATGTGTGTAAATTAAAGAAGACCTTGTATGGTCTAAAATAGGATCCTAGAGCATGGTACTCTAGATTGGATAAATATATACAATGGGCAAGGTTCAGAAAAGGAACTGCATACAACAATCTCTACATCAAGGTAAGTCAAGATAGTATTTTATTAATTGAAGTTTATGTTGATGATATTATTTTTGGTAGTGATGATGATAGGTTAAGCCAGAAATTTGCAGAGGATATACAGAATGAATTTGAAATGTCATTACATGGAGAACTATCCTTTTTTGGGGGGCTTTAGATACATCAAATAAACCAAGGAATTTTTATTTCTCAAACCAAGTATATTAGCGAAATGCTAAAGAGGTTCGGAATGGAAGTTTGCAAACCAGTTATCACTCCCATACAAACCAATTGCAAGTTGAGAAAAGATGATGATTCAAAGTCTACAGATCATAGGCAATACAGGTCAATGATTGGTAGCCTACTATATGTGACAACATCCAGACCAAATGTAATTTAGGAAGTTGGACAGGTGGCATGATTTCAAGCAGCACCGAAAGAATCACATGTATTAGTAGTGAAGAGGATTTTCAAATATCTCAAAGGAACAAAAGAGTTTGGATTATGGTATCCAAAAGGAAATGATCTATCACTTATTTCCTACATAGATGCATATTGAACATGTTGTATTGATGACTGACGAAGCACCAGTGGAGCAACGTTCTACTTGGGTGAGTGTTTAGTATCATGGCTAAGAAAGAAACAATCATCAATATCTTTATCTACAGTCCAGGCATAGTATATTGCAGCAACAACATGTTGTACACATGTTCTTTGGATGAAACAAACTCTGACAGATATACAGGTTGAGTATGATGATCTCATTTCAATCTATTGTGATAATACAAATTCCATCAGTATCTCAATGAACTCGGTGATGCACTCCAAGATGAATCACATTCCAATCAAGTATCACTTTCTACGGGAACAGGTTGCATAAAAGAACATCAAAATTGAGTATGTGGGCACAAAATAACAAGTGGCATACATATTTACAAAACTACTTCCACGGGAAGCCTTTGAGTATCTTCACCAGAGACTCAAAGTTATTTATACTCCAAAATGAATGCTTTTTAATGCTTATCTTATATGTATTAGATGTACACGAGGAAGAACCATAAAGAGGACAGTTCAGTTAGGGGGAGCAACCCCGGATGGAAAAATACCTTTGCCATTGATGACAAAGGGGGAGAGATTTATCAGATGCAGAGGACAGAGGCATGGTTCGAGGGGGAGTATGAGTGATATAACTTTAGTATTGCATTACACAATTTCAGTATTACATCAGAGTGTTTCCATCAATGCTAAAGGGGGAGATTGTTGATTAAGGTTGGTTGTCATTGATGTCAACCCTTGAAGAAAGTTCGGTAGCACAAAGGTTTGGGTAATGGACCCAAGTTTTTTTGATTTATAATGGTATGATTTTAATATATTTGAAGGTAAGACTATTCTGTATGGGTATTACATGTCATGCCATTTCTAGTGGTATGTGGAACTTCACATAACTCCTCACGGTTAGAGAGCTATGGCCATGTGAAATTGGAGAACTTAGGTTTGGGTAATGGACCCAAGTTTGTTTGATGGATAATGATACAAGTTTATATATATTTGTAGGTAATAATATTCTATATGGATAGTACATGTCATGCCATTTCCAGTGGTATGTGAAATGTCACATAACTCCTCACGGTTAGAGAGTCATGGCCATGTGAAGTTGGAGAACCTACATGAGTCATCTAAAAGCCCCAAAAGGTCAAATTAGTAAAAGTGGTTTAATAAAGTTTTAGAAGGTAAATAATAAAGTGAAGTGATGAGTGTACTATAATTCAAAGCGAATACAAAAGAAATTATTTAAATAATAAAGTTAATGGATAAATTACTAAGTTGACAAGTGGTTAGAAGTGGGTTAGCCCTAAAATAAGGAAAGTGGTTTAAGATGGTTAGAAGGTAACCCCTTGAGGTAAAGTGAAGTGATGAGTGTACTATAAGTCAAAGTGGATACAAAATAAATTATTTAAATAATAAATTTAATGGATACATTACTAATTGGACAAGTGGTTAGAAGTTAGTTAACCCTAAAATAAAGAAAGTGGGTTAAGATGGTTAAAAGGTAACCCCTTGAGGAAGCTACATGAAAGTATAAATAAGAGGCAAGGCTCTCTCATTGTAAACACAATTAAGCATATTGAATATCTATAGGTGAATGAGGTAACCAAAGGATATCTAAGACGAATTTCAAAGAGAAGGTGAAGTAAAGAAGGCCAAAATTCAAGGGAGGATAAATTCTTTTGATGATGCTTTCTAAGGTATGTGATCATATACACCAGGTCTATTATAGAGTTACAAATCAGATTTGGATGATGAAATTGATGAAAGATTTTGGTTGAGGTACATGTTCGATACATGGTTGAGACAAGTAGTTGATGAGTTGGCACATACATGAGGTGTATAGTTGATGATGTTGGTACATTTTGATGAGTCATAGTTGATGAGTGGTCGATACATGATTGGTACATACTTGGTACATGGTTGGATGCACTTGTTTATGGTATAGGTCGATTACAGGTTGTTTGGTACAGGTTGGTGCATGGTTGATGCACTTGTTTATGGTACAAGTTGATTACAGGTTGATGCATGTTTCAGGTTTATTGGCACAGGTTTTTTGGTGCAGGTTTATTGTTACAGGTTTATAGAAGTATATATCAAAGTTATAGTGTGATAGTAGCTCCATCATTCTACTTATACTTCAGGGTGGTTGGACAGGGCAAGGAAAGGTGGTTGTAGCCACCTTCTGATTGTAGCTGGAGAACATAGGGGTTTGTAGCCTCCTTCTGGTTGTAGCCATATAATTGGGCAGTTGGAGCTTCCCTCAGGTTGTAGCCTGAGAAACTAGGGGGTTGGAGCCTCCTTTTAGTTGCAGTTGGAAAACAAAAGAAGTTGGTGCTTCCAATGAATGTAATTCTTCAAGACATCTAAGAAAAACAATTCTTTGGTTTTCTCCCGCTTTGGGTTTCCACGTAAAATATTTGTGTACTGTGTATGTGTATGATTGTTCATTTGTTCATTGCTTATTTACTCTACAGTTATTGGATGATAATTATACATTGATATAACACTTGGATTATATGGTTAAAAAGGATTAAATTGCTCTATTACTGATTCACCCCTCTCTTAGTAATCCAACAATGGCCCCTAAGTTTGTTATTAAAGGGGTGAGGAACATCCAAAGATTCTTTCTCTAGGGAGGATCAAAGGAAAGGAAAAAATGGGCTTTAGTTTCATTAAACTCTATTCGCAGGCCTAAGTTGGTATGAGGTGTGGGTCTCTGGGACCTAGAAGTAATGGGTAAATTTTTAGGAGAAAAATTATGGTGGTGTTGTCGTACTAACCAACAATATTAGTGAGCTCGACTATGGAAGGTGAAATATGATAGGGAAGAACATGAAGAAAATTTCATTTGAATTCAAACTACCTCGAATGGCTCTAACATATGGAACATGGCATGGAAAAATTGAGCCCTAATCTAGAAAAACTATTTTCGGGAAATAAGGAATGGGTAGGAGGCTCTCTTTTGGCATGATTCTTGGCAACATAGGCAGAAATGGCCAAACCAATAAAAACTCACTCTAATAAAGGAAGAAATGTTAATTCAAAGGAAAACTAAAGTCACTCATTCTTCATCCCAGGTAGAGGCCCACCATAAATGGCGTAATTGGATTCCCAAGGAAGGATGGGTAGGCACCCAAGATCAAGAGACGACAGATTGATTTCAGAAGAACCTAACTACCAGGAAAATCCTTGTTAGTAATGAGGCTGAAGAACTCCATTGGGAATGGACAATGAAGGGTTCCTTCAAAATCAGAGATGCTTACATGCTACCAACAAACCACCAAAATCTTCCCAGATCAAAAATTTGGCAGTGAATCTAGTAGCAAAATGTATGGCCAAAAGTTTCAATATTTTTGTGATTGTTGGACCAAAAAAAAATGCTCAATTGAGACAACCACCGTAAATGAGGCTTCATAGGATCCTCAAGGTTCCTTCTTTTCCTCTCCCATGAAGAATATATTGATCATCTTTTTAACTCATGTCCCTTTGTGGAATACCTATGGAACCAGAGTGGAGCCCTCTTCTAGAGAATGGATCGAAAATGTCACTCTATTATTTCCTTAATAGAAGAATGTCTTAACTCCATTATTCAAAAACCTATAGTCAACCACCTTTGGCAATTTATCCCAGGATTCTTGGAATGGGAAACCTGAAAAGAACACAATAGGAGATTCTTCGAAAATGAGATGCATCCCCCAAGAGTGATATGGACAAGAACAATCAAATCTATTCAGGAAATAATAGTTACCCAACCTTGGAAAGAAGAGGATTGGAAGACAAAACAATATCAAAGGAAAATCCTCAGAGCTTTAGCTATGAAAAATACCTTGGCTCGGGTTTTTCAGATCTCATCGCCTCCAAAGGTCTTTGCTCCTTCAAGTTGGTCGCCACCTCCCCAAGGGTTCACCAAACTCAATTTCAATGGGACATATAAAGGTAACCCATGCCAGGTAGGTTTGGGAGGCGTTTTTCGTAACAACGAAGGAAGGATCATCAAACCCTGTGAGGGTAAGCTCGGCTATAAAAGTAATAACGTAGTAGATCTCTTAGCCCTGGAAGAAGGGATCAACATAGCAAGGCATAATGACTATAATAAATTTATAGTTAAGGGTGATTCCCTCTTTATTATTAATATGATTAAGCAGATACAAAAGGAGTCTCCAATATCGAAGATAGCCTTCAAATGATGTACAGAAGCTTCGTTGGAGCACATGGAAAATTCAATGAGAAACATTCATGTCATCATCCCAAGCCATGTAAAGTAGACAACAAACAAGCTAGTAGATTTTTTAGCTAACAAAGGGGAGAAGCTCAAGAGAAACAAGTGGAAGGAGGTTTGGGTCCCTAATAAAACTAACATAATGACGACCACCTATCAAGCACTAGAAAGGAACAATTAGAATCACCTATATGGGGTGTCAGGGATAGGCATCGACGAGGATCCAAACCCTGAGAATGAAAGGATGTTGGAACCAATAGATATTAATAACAACACTAGATGTAAGGTGAATTAGGGGCATGGCATAATAGAGTCAGCAAGTACGATCATCAGAGGGATGATATTGTTCCCAGGCTTTGATCTAGGGATAAGGATCAAGATAGATCTCAGACTTGAAGAAAGTGAAGGTATTAATTTTGGGACCAACATGGGTTTAAATCAACAACACAAAATAGATATGTCAGAAGAAGTGATTAATAACCTAAAGGGATTTAATTCCCATCTTGAGGTTCCAAACACTTATAGCCAAGTTCTATGACATGGAACTATAACCCAACAACATGCGGAGGAGGAGTGCTAGCGCTCCATGCATAGCCTCACTGTTTAATGCAATTTAATATAGGTCAAGGCCTCCCGCTACTAAAAATTGTTACTCGTAGCTTGATAGAAAAAGGTATTTGTAAGGATCGTTTTGCTAAGTCTGAAGGGTGGCAATTTCACAAACAACTTGATGCACGAGCATCGTAAGCAGCCAAGCGAGCATGAAGGCGGAAGACAGTTGGAAAGTGCAACATGCATTTTGCACGTTTTGAAATGTTTTGAAAGTTTAAAGGAGCGGATATTAATGTAATAGCTAGGAGGCGTACTTTCATTTTTATCTAGATGTTGTAAATAAATCATGAGCGATTTTCTCTCATCTGTTAATGTAAAAGGCATTTAAGCCCAGTTAATGAAAGTAGGTAGGTTTGAATTAATAAATTAGACAGTTTAAAGAGTAGGAGGGAAAACGGATATAGACACCCTCACCCTTGTATCATTGTATTGTCGTATCATTAGCACATAATAGAAGAAGAGAGTTGTAGAGGAGAACCCATGTACAGGAGCTTGAGTTAATATATGAATCTTTGACTCAAATTGTCATGGTGTTATGATGCCTGTTGTTTACATTTGTTGAATAGTATGCTTACAGTTGTTTTATTCTCTCAATTATGCATTTGTTGTTATGATGTGTTGAATGTATGATTTCATGTTGAATTTATGAAGTCTGAGAGAGAAAGAGAATGAGTTTCAATTGTTTCTCTTCTTGAGAGAAGCTCCTGCAAGGAGTGCAATGAAACATCTGCAAGGTGTGCGTTGACGAAGTTCTGAGTTTTATCTCAGAAATCTCAGGAGGGATACCGTTCTCATTCCAGCAGAAGTGCAGGTGAAGCACATAAGTCGTCTAAGGTGTGCACAGGCTAGTTGAAGCCTTAGAATTCATCAACTAAGGTTGAAGAGTGAAGGACTACCGTTGCATAGAGTGCACAGAGTCGAGAATCAAATATACAAAAGTATTTGAAAGATTTCCGCAAAGAGTGCGTACAGGAGTCCTTTTCGAGGCTTTAGTTACAAGAGAAATTCTAGGAGGGTTAGCACCTTTGAAGTATTCAAAGTGAGACGGGGTTGAAGTCGCCTTGCAGAAGTAAGTTCCAGTGTAAGAACACTGGGTTGTTTCGCAGAGATTCAGAGGAAGGAATCGAACGGTTGAAGTTCTCCCTGGAGAACTCGCGAAGTCGCAAGGACCGTAGGATCAAGAGGAGTTGCAAGGTGGATAAGGGTTGGACGAATCCATTACGTTGGTTTCGAGATTCAACGTCAACCGTTGATCGTGAACGTCGAGCCGTAAAGATAATTTCGACATATTGAGGTTTGTAAGTTTGGAGTGTAAGCCAAATCCCTTGGTCACTCGAACTTTCTAATCGTGAATTGGATCATCATGTGGGAAGACGAGGTGTAGAAATTTCAACACTTCAGAATTTCAGAATTCGACATTTCGGGGATCCCGACGACAAGGAGTCGGGCACAGTGGAACGAAAATCCCGAATTCGCGAGTCACGACAGGATATCAGTGTGGAATTTTTGGATTTCAGCACTTCGAGTGTTAAAAAGTAGAGGAGGCAGCGTTTTGGGATCGAGAGTTCCAAACTCCCGATACCCGAAAGTTTGAAATAATGCAGATTGTCAGATCGAGTGAGGCTTATAGCCATTGATCTCGTAAAGGTTCCATTTCAGAGTTTGGGGTTTTGAAGTGATAGAGGAACGCCTGTCGGAGGGTTGTTCAAGTCCCAAAGTTGGAAATCTCGAGTCAACAGGTGGCAAGAATCTGTGTCAGAGATAGAGGATAGTGGAGAAGACAAGTGGTGTACACGCTACCACAGTCGGAGTCAAAACTTTGTTGACTGTTTCAGGGTTTCAGAGGTTGGAAAGCCAGAGACCTGTATCTGGATTCGCGAAGTCGCGAAGTCCGATACTTTGAATAGGTGAAAAGCTTCATTGGGGAGCCAACCTTTGTTGAACGCATCGGGGTTCAAAATTTCGGCAGTTTCGAAGACAAGCGTTGGGGATCTTTGCATCAGAATTATCGAAGTCATGAAACGCGACAAAACCGTGGAGGAGGATGTGGCCAATGATTTCAACAATCATCATTTCGAGTTTCGGAGGGTTGAAGAGTCAGAAACTCGACAATAGGATTCGCGAAATCGCGAAATCCGAAATCTCGAAAGGAAAAGAAAAGCCCCAATCACGTATTGTTGGTCAGGATATTTGGGTTGATGCCTTGTGTTTGATCACACGGAAATACCTATAAGGACCTGTGGAAAACACTATTGTGTGTGTGGTATTTTCTGTGAGGAATTGAAGAGTCAATTTGACTCAGGGGCAGATTTAGAACGATCATGCATGGACCTTGGCCAGAGGGTCGAGGGTCTGCACCAGTTGTGGTATCACAGCTTGACTTTGTTTGTATATTGTAGATGGAGGAAGCAGAAGGAAAAAGAGCACTCTGATATGCATCAGTTTGGTATCAGAGCTGCAGAACAAGTATTTTCTTTCTGTAGCAGAGAGGACAGGGGAACATTTTACAACCATGCCACTGAGAAGAATAGACAGGCCAGTGGCGATGCCTGATCCAGCAATGGAAAGGGAAATGCCTGAGTTACGTGCCATACTTGATGCCATGGAGACATCATAGAGGAACATAGTTGACACTGTAGATATCAACGAGGCTGAAAGTGAAAATGAATCTAGACATGAAGGAGAAGAGGTTGCAGTCGAAGATGTTGTGGATGAACGCCTATTTAGGGTTGTTTTTAGGATAGATGCCAGAGAAAAGATGGATATTCACATGTATGAGGGAAACTTGGATGTTGAAGAGCTTCTAGACTGGATTAGAGCTCTAGATAAATACTTTGACTATGAGGATATCGAGGAAGACAAGAAGGTCAAACATGTCATCATTAGACTTAAAGGGAATGCAACGCTATGGTGGGATGAATTGAAGGATGATAGACGCTGCAAAGGCAAGCAAAAAATCAAAAGTTGGGATAGAATGGTTGTGAATATGAAAGCCAAATTCATACCCAAGGATTATCAAATTACTTTGTTTCGGAGGATGCATAATTTGAGACAGAAGTTGGGTTCAGTGAAAGAATACACTGAATAATTCTACAAGATAAACATTAGGGCAGTTCATCGGGAAAGCGATGATGAAAATGTTGTCAGGTACATGAATGGTATGAGATATGACATTCAAGATGAGATGAGAATGATGACCCTTAGTAATGTAGAGGATCCTTATAAGATGGATCTGAAAGCTGAAGAGAAGCTGAGCCAAAAACAAGGTCAAAGAGGCTGAGGTAGAAGTCAAGCCAGAGGCAAAACAATTGCCCAAGACAGAACTCAGAAATCTAAAGAAGAGGGGAAGAAACCTCAAACTCAACATGAGAGAGGAGGAAGCTCACAAAGAGGGTAGTATGTTGATAGAAATACTTTTCCTCGAACCCAAGGACGAGGAAGAGGTAGAGGTGGTGAAGTGAAATGCTTTGTCTGTGGAAAGATCGGACATAAATCCTATGAGTGTCCAGATAAGAAGAAAGATGGTGGTGAAACTCACATTTCCGAAGCTCAAGGATAGAATGTTGAGGAAGAAGATGTTGAAGGCAGAAGATCCTTGATGATGAGGAAAGTTCTCTTGAAGCCAGAGAAGGAGGCAGAGAACCCAGCCCAAAGAAACAGTATGTTTTGGACTGCTTGCAAAACTAAAGACAGAGTATGAAAAGTCATAGTGGACAGTGGTAGCACATAAAATCTCGTATCTACAGAGATGGTAGAAAAGATGGAGCTGGAGGCTGTTGTACATCCAAGCCCATACAGAGTTTCATGGCTACAAAATGGACATCAGGTAAATGTCACTAAACAGTGTTTAGTTGAATTTAAAATGGGAGGCTATAAGGATGAAATATGATGTGATGTCATTCCCATGGATGTTTGTCATCTATTGCTGGGTAGACCGTGGCAATATGACAGGAATTTGATTCATGATGGGAGAAAAAACACATACACCCTGGAGAAAAATGGGAGGACACACATGTTGCTACCAATTAAAGATAAAGAGGTGAAAACAGAGACAAGAAACACTGTACTTATCATGAGTGGGAAGGAACTTCTTGATGAGGTTAAGAAGAAGGAAGATACACAATTTATTATGGTCAGGAAGTCTAAAATTGTTTTGACCAGTACCAGGATAGATGATTTACCGGAAGAAATCCAGGAGTTGCTGGAAGAGTTTGTTGATATAGTAGTGGACGAACTACCTTGTTCGTTGCCACCTATCAGGGGTATAATCCATCATGTTGATCTTATACTCGGAGCTAGTTTACCAAAAAAAGCCGCGTACAGGTTAACGCCACAAGAGAATGAATAAGTCAAGAGACAAATCCTGGAATTAATGGACAAAGGATTGATTCGAGAAAGCTTGAGTCCATGCATTGTTCCGACAGTGCTCAGCCCAAAGAAAGATGGAGAATAGAGAATGTGTACTGACTCAAGGTATATCAATAAGATTACCATCAGATATAGATTTCCATTACCGATGATGAAAAACTTGATGGATTTCTTGAGTGGAGCAAGATTGTTTTCAAAGATTGATTTGAAAAGTGGATATCATCAAATTCGCATGAGAGAAGGTGATGAATGGAAGACAAAATTCAAGACGAATGAAGGGCTATATGAATGGATTGTCATGCCATTTGTCTTAACGAATGCGCCTAGTACTTTCATGAGATTAATGAATGAAGTCCTGAAGGATTTTATTGGCAAATTCATCATTGTATATCTTGACGATATATTAAATTTCAGCAAGACAGAAGCAGAACATTTAAAGCATTTAGTTGTAGTGATGAGGAGGTTACAACAAGAGAAATTGCTGATAAATATGAAGAAATCATCATTATGAGGACATAACTCATTTATTTGGGTTTTGTTATCTCAGCAAATGAGCTGAAGATGGATCCAAAAAAGGTAGATGTAATTAAGAATTGGCCATCATCGAAGAGTGTGTTTGAAGTTCGAATCTTCCATGGTTTGGCAAGTTTCTATAGGAAATTCATTCGAAATTTCAGTAGAATTAGTGCACCAATGATGGATACGGTGAAGAAAAGACATAAATCTTTTCACTGAACAGAGGAAGCAGAGAAGAGTTTCAATCTGCTGAAGAAGAAGATCATGGAGAAACCAATTTTGGTTTTGCCGGATTTTAGCAAGACATTCCAGGTCAAGTGTGACACAAGTGGATTTTCAATTGGAGCGATCTTGAGCCAAGATGACAGGTCGATCACATACTTCAGTGAAAAACTGAATGAATCGAAGATCAAGTACTCAACATATGACAAATAATTTTATGCAGTCATACAAGCATTGAAGAAATGGAGACATTATTTGGTTCCTAAAGAGTTTGTTTTGTACATTGATAATCGCACTTTACAATTTGTGACTCAACAAGAGCAGTTCAACCAAAAACATGTTAAAGGGGTTGAATTCGTGTAGAATTTTACTTTTGTAACTAATAATATTTCTGGAACTGCTAACAAAGTTGATGATGCTTTGAGTAGGAAATGTTTGCTTATGCAGGAATTCAAAGTCAAAACTTTGGGTTTTGATAACCTCAAAGAAATGTATAGGGATGACCCATATTTTAAGGAGGCAAATGAGGTATCTGAGGATCCAATTCTCAGGGACAGAAGCTAATGGACTGAATACATGATCCAAGATGGATTATTATTCAAGGGAAATCGACTATGTATTCCAAAATGCTCCATGAGGGAGAACCTGTTGAAAGAAAAACACAGTGGAGGACTGGCCAGATACTTCGGTCATGAAAAGACGTTCTCAAAATTGAATGGATCATATTTTTGGCCAGGGATGAGAACAGATGTTAAGAAATTTGTGGACAGATGCAGGATTTGTTAGCACACAAAAGGGAAAAGGAAGAACACAGGGTTATACCAGCCATTACCCATACCTAAGAGGTTGTGGGATGCAGTGAGCATGGATTTCATATTGGGACTGCCAAGGACACAAAGAGGGTATGATTCAATCTTTGTGGTAGTCAACAGATTCTAAAAAATGACACATTTCATACCATGCTAGAAAACCTGTGACACAACTCTTATTACGAACCTGTTTTTCAAGGAAGTCGTCAGACTTCACAACTTGCCAAGGAGTATTGTTTCTGATCGGGATAACAAGTTCGTAGGACATTTTTGGAGGACCTTATGGAAGAAKATGGGGACAAGTTTGTCTTTTAGCTTAGCGTATCATCCTCAAACAGATGGGTAGACAGAAGTTGTGAACATAAGCTTGGGAGATTTATTGAGGAGCTTAGTGATTGAACACCACAGTCAATGGGATCACATTCTGCCACAGGCRGAATTTTCTTATAATGATTCACTCAATAGAAGCACAGGGCAGAGTCCATTCCAGATTGTATATGGAATGCAGCCGAGGGGAGTTTCTGAATTGAAAGATTCAGAACAAGTTGAATTCAGAAGTGCTAGTGTAGAGGAATTTGCAGAAGCAATGGAGCTTCACAGTCAAAGCAAGGAGCGATTGCAAAGTTCAAGTCAGGAATACAAGTGAAGAGCAGATCAACATAGGCGAGAACTTCAATTTGAATTTGGTGATATGATTCTTGCACATATGAGAAAGGAGAGGTTCCCAAGGGGAACATATAATAAACTAAAGATGAAAAAGATTGGACCATGCAGGGTCATAAGGAAATTTGGGGCAAACTCATATGAGATTGAATTACCCGATGGGTTTGGAATTTCACCGATATTCAATGTTGCGGATTTGTACCCTTACAGAGCTAAAGAAGCAGGAGTAGAAGAAGAACAGAAAGAAGTTCAATGGACAAAACAAATGCCTGTAGCCGAAAAGTAACAGATGGAAAGCATAATTGACAAGAGAGTCAGTAAGAAGACCAAGAGGAAATAGTATTTTGAATACTTGGTCAAATGGAAAGGACATCTAGTTGAAGATGCCAGTTGGGAGAATGAAGCAGAAATTCAAAAGCATGGATAGATCGTGCAAGAGCTCATGAACAAGAGTTCATGAAAATTTTCAAGTGAGGGAATATGATGCAGGAGCATCGTAAGCAGCCAAGCGAGCATGAAGGCGGAAGACAGCTGGAAAGTGCAACACACATTTTTCACATTTTGAAATGTTTTGAAAGTTTAAAGGAGTGGATATTAATGTAATAGCTAGGAGGCGTACTTACATTTTTATCTAGATGTTGTAAATAGATCGTGAGCGATTTTCTTTCATCTGTCAATGTAAAAGGCATTTAATCCCAATTAATGAAAGTAGGTAGGTTTGAATTAATAGATTAGACAGTTTAAAGAGTAGGAGGGAAAACGGATATAGACACCCTCACCCTTGTATCATTGTATTGTTGTATCATTAACACAGAATAGAAGAAGAAAGTTGTAGCAGAGAGCTATAGAGAAGAACCCATGTACAGGAGCTTGAGTTAATATATGAATCTTTGACTCAAATTCTCATGGTGTTCTGATGCCTATTGTTTACATTTGCTGAATAGTATGCTTACAATTGTTTTATTCTCTCTGTTATGCATTTGTTGTTATGTTGTGTTGAATGTATGATTTCATGTTGAATGTATGAAGTTTGAGAGAGAAAGAGAATGAGTTTCAATTGTTTCTCTTCCTGAGAGAAGTTCCAACAAGGAGTGCAGTGAAACGTCTGCAAGGTGTGCGTTGACAAAGTTCTGAGTTTTATCTCAGAAAGATCAGGAGGGATACCATTTTTCTCATTCCAGCAGAAGTGCAGGTGAAGAACAGAAGCCATGCAAGGTATGCGCAGGCTAGTTGAAGCCTTAGAATTCATCAACTAAGGTTGAAGAGTGAAGGATTGTTGTTGCAGAGAGTGCACAAAGTCGAGAATCAAATACACAAAAGTATTTGAAAGATTATCGAAAAGAGTGCGTGTCAGAGTCCTTTTCGAGGCTTAAGTTGCAAGAGAAAGCTCAGGAGGTTTAGCACCTTTGAAGTATTCAAAGGGAGATGGGGTTGAAGTCACCTCGCAGAAGTAAGTTTGAGTGTATGAACATTAGGTTGTTTCGTAGAGATTCAGAGGAAGGAATTGAACAGTTGAAGTTCTCTGTGGAGAACTCTTGAAGTCGCAAGGACTGTAGGATCTAGAGGAGTTGCAAGGTGGATAAGGGTTGGACGAATCCATTACGTTGGTTTCGAGATTCAACGTCAACCATTGATTGTGATCGCCGAGACGTCAAGATCATTTCGACAAATCGGGGTTTGTAACTTCGGAGTGCAAGACAAATCCCTTGGTCACTCGAACTTCTGAATCGCGAATTGGATCATCATGTGGGAAGACGAGGTGTAGAAATTTTGGCACTTCGGAATTTCGAAATTCAGCATTTCGGGGATCCTGACGACAAGGAGTCGGGCACAGTGGAACGAAAATCCCAAAGTCGCGATTCGCGACAGGATATCGGTGTGGAATTTCAGGATTTCATCACTTCAGGTGTCGGAAAGAAGAGGAGGCAGCGTTTTGGTATCAAGAGTTACGAACTCTCGATACCCAGAAGTCCAAAATAATGCAGTCCGTCATATCGTGTGAGGCTTATAGCCATTGATCCCGTAAAGGTGCCATTTCAGAGTTCGGGGTTTTGAAGTGATAGAGGAACGCCTGTTGGAGGGTTGTTCAAGTCCCGAAGCCGGAAGGCTTGAGTGAACAGGTGGCAAGAATCTGCATCATAGATAGAGGACAACAGAGAAGATAGGTGGCGTACTCGCTACCATAGTCGGAGTCAAAACTTCATTGACTGTTTCAGGGTTTCGAAGGTTCGAAAGTCAGGAGACCTGTATCCAGATTTGCGAAGTCGCGAAGTCCGATACTCTGAATCGACGAAAAGTTTTGTTGGGGAGCCAGCCTTTGCTGAACGCATCGGGGTTCGACATTTCGACTGTTTTGAAGACAAGCGTAAGGAATCTTTGCATCAGAATTCCCGAAGTCGCGAAACATGACACAACCGTGGAGGAGGACGTGGCCAAGGATTTCGACAATCGACATTTCGAGTTTCAGAGGGTTGAAGAGTCGGAAACTCGACAACAGGATTTACGAAATCGTGAAATCCAAAATCTCGAAAGGAAAAGAAAAGCCCCGATCACGTATTGTTGGTCAGGAGATTTGGTTTGATGCCTTGTGTTTGATCACATGGGCATACCTATAAGGACCTGTGGAAAACACTGTTGTGTGTATGGGATTTCCTGTGAGAAATCGAAGAATCAATTTGACTCAGGGGCAGATTTAGAATGATCCTGCATGGACCTTGGCTTGAGGGTCAGGGGTCTACACCACAACTCCATCAGAGGAGTGCAGTGGAGAATTATAAGGACTTTCAACCAAAAGGGGGGGCCAAGACCCTCCCACAGATTGTGCCTGTTAGGCGTAGACTTCGTCTGGGTGTTTGGGAAACAATGGCTTTGAGGGAGGGGTATCCATGAGGCTATCGTCGAGGAGTACATTCGATCTAGGGTCTTCAACCCACCAACCCGATATCAAAGCCCCGTCTTCAAGGGTTCAATGCGAAGCCTTTAACGCAACTCACTCTCCATTCCTCCACGTTTCCAAGACCATGTGGAAGAAGCGAAAGTAGTATTCCACAAGGAGATAACTATGAACATGGAGCAAGAGGTGGAAAAAGCCACAATTCGTTGGATTTCGGATGTGGGGTTGACTTGGGCACCAGATACAAAGTACTATAAGACAATGCATCTTTATTGGCATATAAAAAATTTCTTAGGCCAAATGCTTCAGAAGAGGGAGGAGGCTCAGAATACAATGCAATTGTAGTTGGATGGGCTTCACTTGATGATGCACAAAGTCCTAACCTGCCTGCCCTAGTCAACCATGGTGGTGATAACTTCAGCACCGAGAAGTACAACAATTTTGTCCCCAGAACAGACTGAAGATCGATCAGTGATGCCCATGGGTCACTTAAACTTATTTTTTCTTAATGTTTGTAATGAATTATCAAAGAAGATATGGGCCAAGGGCCAGTAGCAAATTCTCTATAGGGTGTTTTTTTTTTTAATTTTCTAGACCTTAAAACTTTGTTTAAAAATATTGGCCATACAGTTTGGACTGAAAAACTCTACCTTTACTAGTGATCTGGTTTCCTTAGTGGCAAGCTAAGAACAAAAACTTTATGCGTGTATGCTATTTTGCTAAATCAATAGAACTCTAGTACAGTAACCTAAAAAATAAAAATATGTTATATAAATAATATAATATTAAATAAATAATATAATTTTTTTTATGAATTACAAATATTTAATAAGAAAAATAATATAAGAAAAAAAATGGAGATCCAATTTATTAAAATAAGAAAAGACAAAAATATAAATAAATTCATCTAAAATAAAAAAAATATTAAATAAATTATTGAAAAAAGGGTTTATAAAGATAAAAATTTAACTATAATCCAAGAAACTTTTAATATAAATGGAAATATATAATATTTATGGATTTAATATATGATCTATCCATATTATAATAAATGCGAAGAAACTTTGAACATGAATAGTAATATAACATTTATGAATTTGATATAGATCTATTCATATTAATTTTAAATAAATGATTGAAAAAGGATTTATAAAGATATAACTTTTATTATAAGTTAATAATTTTTTAATATAAGTGATATTATTTAATATTTATGGATTTAATATATGATCTATACATGATTGAAAAAGGATTTATAAAGATAAAACTTTTATTATAATTCAATAATTTTTTAATATAAATGACATTATTTAATATTTATGGATTTAATATATGATAAAACTTTTATTATAATTCAATATTTTTTTAATATAAGTGACATTATTTAATATTTATGGATTTAATATATGATCTATACATGATTGAAAAAGGATTTATAAAGATAAAACTTTTATTATAATTAAATAATTTTTTAATATAAATGACATTATTTAATATTTATGGATTTAATATATGATCTATACATGATTGAAAAAGGATTTATAAAGATAAAACTTTTATTATAATTAAATAATTTTTTAATATAAATGACATTATTTAATATTTATGGATTTAATATATGATCTATACAAGTTGAAGAAACTTTTAACATAAATAGTAATATAACATTTATGAATATAACTTATGAATATATTTATGGATTTAATATATGATCTATACATGATTGAAAAAGGATTTATAAAGATAAAACTTTTATTATAATTCAATAATTTTTTAATATAAATGACATTATTTAATATTTATGGATTTAATATATGATCTATACAAGTTGAAGAAACTTTTAACATAAATAGTAATATAACATTTATGAATATAATTTATGATATATTCATGTTATAATAAAAAGGGAAGAAAGAAGTTAGTATATTATTTGAATAAAGATGGAAGAAAAAAGTTAGTAAATTTTTTTAAATGATTTGTTTTTAAAAGTTAGTACAAAACAAATCTTTTATTTAATAAAAAAATAAATATCTTTTATATTTAAAAATAATCATAAAAAATAACAAAATAATTTATTTTTTTTGTTTTTCAAGTTATTATATTCAATATTAATATATATGTTATTTTCTTTTTAGTTTTTCAAGTTATTACATTCAATATTAATATATGTGTTACAAAATAAGTATATATATAGAACTAAAACGTACTTTATCCAACTCAAATTGAAGGAGTCCCTAGTAGTTTAGTTCAACTAATATGTTTTCATGAAGGAGAAGAGTTTGCTTTAATAAACCATATGCTAGTTGATTGAACTTTTCATTAATGTGAGAAATATTTAAATGATCAACAACTTTTGTACTTTTTTGCACTGTACAAATGTCTTTTTCAGTAGATTTTGCTCGTCAAGGACTTCGTCATATATAGACTTCCCAACTTGCTCCATAAACCCTGATGTTGTATCCTCTCCTACGATATTAAACATCCTCCAAACATAAACAAATAGTATTAAGAGCTTTTGCATCCAGATCTTCTCATTCATCATTCAAACTCTGCATCTTAACCAACACAAAATATCTCTTAATACCCAAATCACTACTTATAATAACCAAAGCTTTAAAAAATAATGTGGAAAAATAACTTCACAAATTGTAATAAAAAAAATTTAATAAAAAACTTTTTACTAAAAATTCACCTTTTAATTAAAACACTTTTTAATAAAAAATTCCCTTTTACTTGAACTGCTCCACCCTTTTACCTTATATCTTTACTTTATTCACCAACTTAACTTGTCCACGGTTATGGACACAATATAAAAAACCTTTTAATCTATTCAAAAGTCAAAAATACCATATGCGAATTAATTCAAGATGGTAACTTCTTATTTAAAGGGAGTCGCGGCACCTCTCGATACACTTGAGTGCGGCGAGTTCGCATGTCTGGATGCATTTGGAGTATACACTTGGAGTGCGGAGATCTACACACTGTTCTTTTTCCACTTCCACAATCGCAGCGATTTCAATATTTTTGCACGAGGGTAAGTTTGCGTAATAAGATGTTGTACCCTTCGAGCGGCGATGTAGAAATCCACGCATCTTACATAAATGTTGTTGCTCTTCTGAAATTTAACATTTTTTTTTTCAATGAGATAGAGATACCACTTGTTAGAATTGTAAATGTGGAAAACACAATTCACATATGATAATTAACAATCATACACATAAGAAACACATCGGTGGTTCACCCAAAAGTTGAGCTACATCCACTAAACATAGATATCAATTGTCTTATTATTCAGATCATGAAGATTACAATAGACTTACAAGTTCTAATTCTCAAGTTGTCACCAAATCCCAACACAACCCATTCGATTCTGGCATGTACCTCTATTTTTCTTGTGCGCAGTCTTCGAAGAGATTTCAATTCCTAAATCTGGTAGCTGCAATTAATGGATGAAATATCTACTGTATCAGAAGACTGTTTTTTCTGTTAAGATGTGCCATTACATCAAAACTTGCAGTGGTTAGTAAACTTCTAAATCAGCAACATCATTTACAGAGGTGCGGTAGTTAGTCCAATATCCTTTTTCGAAGTAAAAGTAACTTGAGGAAATTGAACTTGGGCCAAGGCCAAGACTATGATACCATATTAAAATTTACCATTACACCAAAAAAAATCTTGGTGAAAGGAGAAAATTCTTGGAAAACAAGCCTTAGTAGCCTGGAGAGTCTCTCATCTGCCTTGACTTTAGAACCCATCTGCAATTCCAAAAGCTTTTGCAATAGAAAGAGCTGCAGTTGATTTTCCAGCATTTTCTCCTTTCACCAAAAAAAATCCAAATCAGTAACATCACCTACCTTAAGTGAGCGGTTAATCCCATATTCCCAACATGGTGATGCAGCGATTAGTCCAACACCCCTATTTCACAAGAGGTGCGGCCGTTAGTCCAACATTTTCTTCATCACTTGGATTTGGATTCTGATTGTTAGAAACACTAGGGACGATGGCGTAGTACAACACCTCTAGGACGTGCCCTCCCTCGTTTATATAGAGATTTGAGTTGTTGGGCAAGTTGAAGGTGAAAGGAGAAAATTCTTGGAAAACAAGCCTTAGTAGCCTGGAGAGTCTCTCATCTGCCTTGACTTTAGAACCCATCTGCAATTCCAAAAGCTTTTGCAATAGAAAGAGCTGCAGTTGATTTTCCATCATTTTCTCCTTTCACCTTCAAGGAGAAAATTCTTGGAAAACAAGCCTTAGTAGCTTGGAGAGTCTCTCATCTGCCTTGACTTTAGAACCCATCTGCAATTCCAAAAGCTTTTGCAATAGAAAGAGCTGCAATTGATTTTCCAGCATTTTCTCCTTTCACCAAAAAAAATCCAAATCAGTAACATCACCAGATCTCTGACATAAAGGTGTGGGCAGCGCTAGTGCCACTCAGATCTAAGACTCGTCCCAGTCGCCTGAAGTCCGTGTCCAGCGTTTTGTTGGCGCGTCTCACATAAAACTGCAAACATTCAAGAAGGAAGGCGGCGTCTAGAGACATGAGCCATGCCAAGGTTTCTTCCTTATAATCGATGAACTTGTGATAACATCTCCGGATTTGCCAGTCTTAAACTCCTCCACAACCACGGCTTGAAACTTGCCTTGTTTGTTGATTATTTTCTCAAATCTGTGAACAACTGCAAGTTTGTAGCGCTCCATCTCATAGAACTCAGATTTCTAGTGGTGGTAAGGGCCGATAGAAACTATTTGGGGAATGTACGCTTCCGGCTTCAGTGTCAATAACTCTTTGGGAACATTAAACACGGATGCACAAAACTTATCCTCCACTGCTTTTTGTAGTATATCTAGACCTTCCTTCATTTGAATAACCCAAATATTCTCATCGATCTTCCGTTGAACAATGTTACTGCTGGATTCCATGTTTCAGTGTCAGAGACAAGTAGACACACACAAAATTGTTCAGAAACGTTGGGAAATATACGAGAAAAGAGAAGAGATAATTTATGACATGTATGAGACGAGTGTGCATCCACGGGGTTATATAGAGGATAAAGAGTGCAGAGGTAGTAGCGGCTAAACACTTCATCTGGAGATGGCGGCTGGTAAGCCCTTCCCACAACGTTTCCGTGTCAACGTATGAGTCGTATAGGCTATTCCGACAGGGGGTTATAGGTTTCTAAAGGTTATTAGTCGAAAGGTCTATACTTATTGGAGATGGCACAATTAATCACCTTTTAATTATGCTAGGCGTCCCCCTATTGGAATTGATGAATTAATCAACCTTTTAATTACAAATTCTAATCTTAGGGTTAAGAATCAAAGATGCTATCATATTCGTCGTCGTCGTCCCAAATCAATGAATGAGATTTAATTTCATAGCTTCCTTGCATTTATGAAAGCGTACGTTTTCCTTGTTTACTTTTTCACATTTACTTAATATGATTAAAAATTTACTTTCCTCACTATTGAATGCCACGTTATTCATTAGCCAGGATTAATATGTATTAAACGCTTCATTACAACCATAAAACAACGCAGCCGTAATTCCTTTTACTTAAAAGTTGCCACGTTCAATTTAGGGTTGACACGTTAGTTAATGAAATCTTGTGGTTAGTTAATGAGAGCCGTAATTCCTTTCAATTTACGGCTTCCACGTTCAATTTAGGGTTTCCGCGTTCAGATATCGTGTCCCTCACAGCTGGTCTGAGAAAATTAGAATTTGGATCGACAAATTTGGTGATCATGGGGCCTTTTAAAGAACTGAAACGACAGAAATCACGATTCGAAAACTTCTCGTGCATATTAAAGATGGAATTCACAATGCCTGTCGCATGGTGAATAGTGGGAATAAACAATTCGTGCATATATCAATTTGTTTCATTACACGTTACAGGAATAAACATTTTGTGCCTGTTACGTTCTCCCTGTCGTTACCGTTTCTTACACGTTGCTTGTCGCATGGTGAAGAGTGGGAATAAACAATTCGTGCAGATATCAATTCGTTTCATTACATGTTACAGGAATAAACATTTCATGCAGATACCAATTCGTTACAAGTTGCCTGCTCTGTTCGCTTCTCAATCAATTAATGCGCATATGGCATAGGAGTGGAAACAAATATGGGAGGGCTTAATTAAATACATTTATATCAAGATTTGCATGTTGTTGCTTATTCGGAGAAATACTATGAATGGCAAAGACTGCTATTGATATTATTGATATTGTGCATTCATATGTTGTTGGGCATTAAGAGAACGAGTACGAATTGCATAGACTGGTCTTGATATTGTGCATTCCTAAGCTATTGTGCATTCAGGTATGTGTTTTTTATTTATGCGCTAACTCCATCAGTATGTGTTTTAATTGAGTCTGCACCCTCTTTTACTGATCATGAATTGTTTTTCTCATCAGGAATTGTTGTCGATCAAAAAACTGCAAAAAAATCTACTTCAATTTGATTCACGCATCCATGTACAGGTACTAACGAGTGCACTCCTTCACTCTCTTTAAATAATCTATCCATGCATTTAGTTTTTGTAAATAATCCGAGGATGTTTTTCATTTAATCAATTTACTCATTGCGCTCCTCTAAATTCGATAATCAAGCTCCAAGAGTGAGAGTTTTAGAGAGAACTCAAGATGCATCTACAATTATCATAATTACTTATGTAGACTTTGCTTTTAAATAAATCCAGAGAAATTTTCAGATGTCTCAACTATTTTGAGATTTGAGATTTTCAGATGTTTGAACTATTTTGAGATTTGAGATCCAAATGACCAGCAATTTAAGAACTGAAAAATATGTATTTTTTATGTGTGTATATTCACTCAGCCGTCTTCTTAGAGTTTGTGTTTTTATCATTTGCTATTGCACTGTATTTTATTAAGGTTATGGGATTAAGAAAAAAAAACTAAAAAAAACCAATGTTATCGATTGAGGCAAAGAATTTATGGTACACGTTCTAAATATTATATTAAAGCTGGAGATTGTAAGTCAGAAATTCCTCATAGAGCAGCAAAAATATTTTGGCCAAACTATTTCATTGTATATTTCTCTATTTCAGTTGCGGCGGCATTTGTTGGCATGTGAAACATGATTCAATCTTCATCAAAATGATTAATTATTCACAGACTCGAAATGATCAACGATTCAAGGACTCGACGTGGAATGGCTTGATGCTTACGTTTCCAGGTGGACAATGGCGGGTTTCAATTTAAATTAACTCATGCGTTATATGCAAACTGCTATATAATCCATTCATTTCAAAGGTTTTTCGTTCATTCATTTTTCAGCGTAAGAACCTTGCATTTATTTTTAATTTAAGGTTCCAGCGTTGGGCTCTTTTGTCTTTGGGGTTTTACCGTTCATTGATTTTTTTAGGGTTTTACCATTCATTGATTGATTAATGAGCCTTGAGTAGGATTTTACTTAATGCATGGAGTAGGGTTTATAATCCTAGGAGCTCATCTTTTGCGATCGTTTCATAGCTGAGAAATAGAGAAAGAGGGAAATTCTATCTTACGTACAAATTTTTGTTTCCATTCTATTATGAACTAATTATGTGTATCTATTTGCGCATGGAACGATTGTGTTATTTTTCAATATAATAAATCTGCAAATATAATTATTTGTTTCTTGGAGTAGGATTTTAATTAATGCATGGAGTAGGGTTTATAATCCTGGGAGCTCAGCTTTTGTGACCGTTTCATAGTCGAGAAATAGAGAAAGAGGGAAATTCTATCTTATGTACAAATTTTCGTTTCCATTGTATTATGAACTAATTTTGTGTATCTATTTGCGCATGGAACGATTGTGTTATTTTGCAATATAATAAATCTGCAAATATAATCATTTTTTAAACTGTTGACAGATTTGTATCGATTCCAATATTCATTTAAGTTTTAACCTATATCCATTGCAACCATTTAACTGGATATCTTTAATTAATTCTTCCTTTAGCCATTTGATCACAACCTTAGTAACTTCATTTATGTGTAAGATCTATTGAATAGTTATAACAGTTATAGTATTAAGCGTTCAACATTTTAAGAATTAAATGAAATTTGATATAATTAACTCTTATATTTGACTCTTATATATAGTTATTACATATTTATGTTAACTATGAGATGAAATAATAAGCGGCCAACATTTCAAAATTTCAATTCATTTAGATTGATATAACTAGATAGATATGTTGTAATTAGATTGAAATATCGTAATTACCAAGATTATGTTAACTATTATCGAATAACCAAGCATCTATGCATTTCATTTAGGAAATAAGTAAATATAGACCTATTTGATTCTCTCTCTCTCTCTATATAATAAATAATTATATTTACGACTTAGAATTATGGCCAATAAAAAAGGTTGAAATGAATGTGGACAACGTTTCACTTTTTATATAAACCCCAATCACAACCCTACCAACCACTTAATTATCAATATCAACCACTTATTTTAATGTATTATTGCAATTGTAAAAAAAAAATATAAAAAACTCCAATACTTGTAGCTATAAATTACAATTCTTATTATGTGGACAATATTTTGTATTTTCTGAATTATGACCGAATAAATGGGAAACAAATTTTATGTACTACAATTATTGTTTCCATATACTGGACCAGTCATTTAGCTTATTAAAGTTTAACCTAAATCAACGTGGTGATAATCATATATCTTTTGCACTATTTGTAGTGATAAATTATAACTCTTATTATGTGTAGACTATTTTGTATTTTCTGAATTATGATTGAATAAATGAGAAATAAATTTTATTTAATTCTACAACTGTTTCCATATACAAGGACAACATCATGGAATGAAAGAATTTGTCACCTTTGTGACACTGAAAGGGTTGAAGATGGAAAATGGTTTCTCCTAGAGTGCCCTTGTATGAACATGTTAGTTGTACGGGAACACATCAATTGTATGAATCTATTAACAAAACAAAAAAATTACAAACATCACAATGTGTCGATCATAGTGATGTTGCAATCTACCAAACACAGTAACATCGTAATGTGACGAACATATAGGGACATTGAAATCTCATGAACATTTACGAACGTCGTAATTTGACGAACAAAGAATTTTTATAACAATTTGACAAACATAAATGGACATCGCAATGTAACAAACATAGGCATATCATGGCAATGCGACGAATATATCTTCACATTGCAATGTGGTGCACACGTCATGACTTCACATTATGATAGGTATTTCTAAATGTTATAATGGGACGAACACAACACATCATTGCAATGTGATGTATGCAACCCAGTGTGCCAATGTGACAAACATAAAACAATATTGAAATGAGAGAAACATTTCCCGACGTCGCAATGTCATGAACATAACCCACTTTCGAACTGTGACAAACCTATTCCAACACCATAATCTG
>ML791516.1:483250-500209 GCA_009831015.1 Picea engelmannii | reverse complement strand
CCGATGATCGATTGTGAGAAACTCTCTTGTAAAATCTCTCTATAATCTTTTTCTTTGCATTAATAAACTGCTCCAAGTAGCCGCGTTGGCTGGGGCCGTGGATGTTTCCCCATAGGGGTTTTACCACATGAAAACATTGGTGTGTTGATCTTTGATCTGGTTATGTGAGTGGTTACTGAAGGTGTTCGTCCTCTGTTGGAATACCTGTGTTGTCGAACACTCCAAATATAATTAGTTGAAGAAAATATTTTCATAATTTTCCTCTAAAAAGAATAAACAATGTGCTAGTTTTTTGCTTAGTTTTTCCCAAAAGATAAAAGTAGTTGAATATGAGGGTTTATTATTATGGAAAAAAATATTAAAATAGTTAAGGAGTCTCTATGTTATGCATGAAATATAAAAGTAGTTAAGGAGTCTAGGGGTTTATTAATATGCTTTACATTCATGCATTTTTATTATACTCTACATTCATGCAGTTTTATGCTTTACATTCCTTCTTATTAGGGTTAGGGTTTCATAATTCATTAACAATAAAAGCTAAACCTTGATTCATGCCTAACATTTCCATTAAAACTAAACTTTCCAAAATTCCAACCACAAAACTAATGAAACTAGTTTACCTGCAATCATTAAAACCAAAGATACTCACATTCTACTTCTAAACCTTCCCAAAATCCAAGTATAATTAATTGAAGCAAAGATTTTCATAATCTGCTTCTAAAGAGAATAAACCATATGCTTAGGTTTCTGCTTAGTTTTTCCCAAAATATAAAAGTAGTTGAATCTGAGGGTTTATTATTATGTCCAAAATATAAAAGTAGTTAAGGAGTCTCCGAGTTATGCACGAAATATAAAAGTAGTTAAGAAGTCTCATGGTTTATTATTATGCTCCACATTCATGCAGTTTTTCTATGCTCCACATTCATGTGTGTATTAGGGTTAGGGTTTCATAATTCATCAACAATAAAAACTAAACCTTGATTCCTGCAACCATTGCAATCAAAACTAAACTTTCCAAAATTCCAACCATAAAACTAATAAAACTAGTTTACAATTGCAATCATTGAAAGGATCCTCACATTCTACTTCTAAGCCTTCCCAAACTCCAAGTATAATTAGTTGAGGCAAAGATTTTCATAATCTGATTCTAAAGAGAGTAAACCATGTGCTTAGATTTCTATTTAGTTTTGCCCAAAATATAAAAGTCGTTAAATCATAGGGTTTATTATTATGCACAAAATATAAAAGTAGTTAAGAAATTTCTCGGTTATTATGAATGAAATATAAAAGTACTTAAGAAGTATCTAGGTTTATTATTATTATTATTATTATTGTAATTAGGGGAATTGGTAACAACAACAGTATCGTACTCGTGCGTGACACGGGGTTGAATCTTGTCGGCTGCCTTATAACCTCAAATTTTGTCGCGGGGTTGAATCTTGTCGGCTGCCTTATAACCTCAAATTTTGTCGGCTGCCTTATAACCCCTAGGGAGGAACGCATAGCCCACAAGCATGCTCTCCAGGTAAATCGGGGTGAGAATCGACCTTGAGACCTCTTTTTACATATTTCCTTCCATTTACACAGCACTTGCCAATCAGTCTACATCCCTATGGGCCCCTCTGGGTGTATTATTATGCTCCACATTCATGTAATTTTATTATACTCTACATTCTTGCATATTAAGATTAAGGTTTCATAATTCATAAACAAAACAATAAAACCTAAACCTTGATTCAGTCGGGCTGGTGTCTTTATAGAGAGGGGAACCGGGAGAAGAGGGGGTATCTACAGAAAAACATATTGTTTGCTTAACACAATGTAAGAGGTTGTATCTTCCTATTATGTTACACGACGAGGAAAATATTATAATTAAACCATTGCCTATAATAAAAAAAAATCCATGACATGTGAGTAAGGACAATATCGTTTGTGTGCAAATGCAACAAGCATGGATGATTTTAGGGGCTAAATTTCGCTCATGCGCTAATTTTCCATGGTTTTTCAAAAAACGAGATTCGCTATTTTAAAAATGATTCGCCCAAATTCTATAGGATAAAATTATTTTACCTTAAAAATTGCCAAAAAATTATAAAAACTATATAAAATCCTTAGAAATTTGAATATTTTTACAAAAATATCGCCAAACATTTATAGTTGGCATATGAAGGATTAGTAAATATTCACCAAGATTTCTACATTTTAAAATAAATTTCCATCCTTAAAATCACCCCTAGCAACAAGTTTAGGGATGACATATTAATACAAGTTCCTCACTTGAGGTATAAAAGACCCTCTCATCTCGATTCGTTCTTTGTTTGTGATGTGAACATGTTTGGATTTTTTTTTTTAATAATAATATATGTTCCATTGAAATTTATTCCAAATTAATATATCTATCTCTGGTATTGATTTGGAAAACATGTAACTTCAAAATGATGGAGATTAAACATAGAAAAATAAAATGAAGAACAACATATACGGTGGAATAATGAGAAGTCTAACGTGATTTGGTGCATATGTTTAGTGAGTATAACATTTATATGGGCTTAAATTATTCATAATAAATGTATGCACTTATTCGATCTTATTTGGAAAAATATGTTGTCCATGTTTGAAGGATCCCATCATTAATGTAGTGAAGTAACAATACTTTTGTGAAGTAATAGTACTTTTTAAAATTGAAAAGAACTCGATTTGAGGTTTGTCCTAGAGCTTAAGTTCCTGGTGATGTCGCTATAAAGGATTGCGAAGCTGAGAGGGTTGTTGGATAAATAAAGACGAAGATATTTAGAAGTTTGTGGGAGTCAAGCAAGCCTTGTACTGGATAGTAGACCAACTTCCTAGTCGGAAGGACTTCGACATCAAATTGGTATCAAATTAGACCAACTTCCTAGTCAGAAGGACTTCGGCATCAAATTGGTATCAAATTGGTATAAGAGTCATATAGGTTCTTTCTTGTTATGAAATCTTCATCATCCTCTTTTCCTTCTCGTACTATGTCTTACAAAGAATTGAAACAAAAAGAATTAAAAGAAAGTCAATAACATAAGAATGAATTGTCTGGATTTTCTAAGCTATTTGGTTCTATGAGAATGAGGGATATTAATACTTTTAACAGAGTTTATAAAGAGGATAAGCCTTTACCTAGATGGAAGCTTCCTGAACTTTCTCCCTGAGAAATCTATGATGACATGCCAATGTTTCAATTACGTGCTTCCTCTCAATTTAAAATAGTCAAGATAGTATCTGAAGTCCAACAAAACTCTGTTGAACATTGTATTATTCCAACTCTAAATCCAGAAGAGATTAGAGCTAAAGCAAAGAAGGCCAAGGCCAATTTCCTGCACCTAGGCTATATTCACATTAGTATAGAACCCTTGCATAGATCGTGAATTCCTTCTTTTTCCCTTATTGTTGTTTTAGAAAACATATTTAATCAGTTTGTCCATGCCTTGATTGGAGGAGTTCAAGGATATTTGGCTAGAGGACCTATTTGGTTTGATTGTCATCCTGGTTTTAGGGTTTCTTTTCAAGATGAGCATCTTAGCGATATTCTTCATATTAAAATCTTGACCAAAGGATATGAGATGAAGCCTGAGTCTGAAAATATTTCCCTCCATTACAAAATTGCTCTATGTTATACTAATAGCCTCTTTCCTTCCATTTTACATGCTTCGGATAGAGATTCTAAAAGTTCTCCCTCGGTCTATACATCAGCTGATAATGCCAAGATGGTTCCACAAGCCATTTCTTGGGAACAATTTGATCTTCATACCAAATGGGTTGTTGAAGCACCCAAACCTTCTCCCCAAATTACTATCAATAACTTTGATATCTTTGAAGATCGTGATCGAGCTACTATTCGCTTTACTCCTCGACGCACCCCATCTCATCTCCATGCTCTCATCCAACCCTCTTCTCTACCCTTTTGTCTACATGAACTTCTCTTTAACTGAATCCACATTCCTAGCCTTATTCAATGTTCTCTCTATTCCACTTTAGTCTCCAATCAATCATCTGTGCGTAGTCAACATGGTGATCATCCTCCAAATCTTTTTTCTTCTGTGGATGCTACTATGATTGCACCTCCTTTTGACACATCTAAGACCACCCCTTCTAAGTGTTCTAATTCAAAGTGTCTCTAGATACCTACTATCATTATTTTCCACCAATAATTTCATTGTTTTATGGAATCCACTGAAGAATGGTCACAAAAGTTTGAAAAACATTTTCTTAAAAATAGTTCTGCATGTCCTAATTCATGGAAACAAGTTGCTTTAAAACTAGACCATTGCCTTAGAAACCAAAAAGGTATGAGACAAAATAAATTCCTAGGTTTCTAATACCTTTAATCTTAGAAAAAGGAAACCAAAACATGGCTTGAATCCCAATACTCTACAAGTAGGGAGCATAAAAGAAATCTCACCAAGCAACCAATACCATCCTCTAGGTTTGCTAGAAATCTTCTTCCTGATGACATTAAAATCCCAAACCTAGAGAAAATACAATGTTTTGAGAAAGTCATTCAACCTATTTTAACAACAAAACAAGTCTTGTAGAGAAAGCAGAATGGTCTCTTAAATATAAAAAATGGATGCAAGACCATGATAGATGGATTTCTTTCTTTCAGTGGTATAGAAAAGAATAGGCAGTGACTTCCTATATGATACAATCAAACCCACAACCTTCTGATCCTCCTACTCCTAAATCTTCCACTCAGGGTCATTCTTGGGAACTAGCAGATGGTACTACCACGTATACATATACATAATTTCCTTCTCTCAAACCCCTCAAAATCATTGATGAAACTTATGATCCCATCTTAGCATCTCCTTTTGTCATTGAAAAATATGATGAGAAGAAAGAAGCTTTACAATGAAATTGGACGAGCTTAGCCTTGAGAGGACTTGTTGTCCAAATCATCCAAGCCAAATATGTTAAGAAAAGTTCCTTATACCAAGTGAAAATTTAGTGTCAACAGATCACAGAGGTCTTAAATCATGTAAGAGTTGAACAAAAGAAAGAGCCAATTTCCAGTGCAGTCCTAGTTTCTCTTGAAGAACTAAAGTAGACATTAAAAAAACATGATGATGATGTAGAACATACTCTATAAATGATCTTTACTATGATCAGAAAAATTAGTAGCCAAGCTAAAAGTATCTGACAATTTTTCACTCCTACAAAGATACACGCCTCCAGACTAAGAGAGTTTGGAACTACAATCCCTACTCCTAAAATGACCCGTGACCATACTTCATTAGCCATACCTGAAGTCCCTTCTTCATCAATTAAAAAAACTCCTTTTATGTCATTTACTGCTACTATGATCCAACTAGAGATACATGTTTTTGTTGTCCATAAAAGAGTTCCTCATTTTATGCAAAGATAACTGCCTCCTAACCTAGAGACATGTGAAAATCTTATAGAACGAAAAACACCTTTATACCTAGAGTATTGACGGTCTCTGTGAACAATAGATTCTTACTCTTTATACACAAATGATAGTATTCTACACAACTTACATTGGAATCGGAGAGATGTCTCATGTAGAAGCAATCTATTGTAGCAGGATTCTCTCGTATTTTGGGAAAATGGTGGAACACTGTAATAACCAAAGAACGGTGAGATACTTGGGAAACAACAAAAATAACCTTCCAATATGGCACTAAATAAAAAACATGAATGGTTGTGTTGTCAATGAACTTATAGAAGAATGGTGTGGAGCCAAGAAATCTTAGTAAGTAAAAATAAGGAGATTCTTATGAAAAGTACGATTAAGACCCTAGGGAAATGTGAACAACACCATCATGAATAGGTCACTAGAATTTTATTAGACAGATTCACCCAATGATATATTCTAGAAATATAAATATTTGGTCCACATGCCCACCAATTTCAAATATTTTGTTAAAGATCATCTTGAAGATCCTCTTGATTCCTATTCTTTGGGACAATTAAGGAATGCAATTGAGAGATGCATTGTAGAACGTTGTTCTCACAAGAAGGCTACAAAGGCCCTCTCTATATCCATCCCAACACCCTGGGGAACTATTATTTGCAAAACATATGAGATCAAGCCTCATAATCCGATAAAAATAAAAATGCCTCTAAGCCTTCCATGTGGAAAAGACTTAAATCCCATGAAGCCACCAACTATTACAGAAGGTAGTTTCCCAAGAGACAAATACAGTCCATAGGCCTAGAACCACTCAATACCCTAAAACTATTCTCTAACCAACACATCCCATAAAGAATTTGGGAGGAAAATCATGGCCTAAAAAGAAGTATAAGTGTTGGACATGTGGATATCTAGGTCATACTTCAAATGTTTGTCCCTCTGATAAAGGGAAAAAAAGAGAGTAGGAAATGGATTTAAATCCTATGAGTTTGGTGGTCAAAAAATCATGGTTATGAATGCCTAAATTTGAAACCTAAGGTTGAAAAACAAAACTATTTCCTATCATAATATTCTAAGACATTTGCCGAGGAAAAATATATTTTTGTAGACACTTTAGATGAAGAGTCACAATTTCTACAAGTTATGAATCTATATGAGAAACATTGTGAAAGTTATGATACTGATCAATGTGACTATCCCCCAGCAAACACTTATAGTTAAGACAATCTGGATAGTGTTGAAGACCAAAGACAACAATTGTATTGGGCATGGAAATATGATCAAAAGAAGTTGAAAGGACACCAAAATGTTGACAATGCATGTTTTATGGAACAAAGTGAAGAATCAACTCGGAATTTATTTTTTAAATTCATTGAGAAAATGGAAGTAGCAAGAGAACAAAAGAACCAGATGGTTCAAATGTTCAACAAGCTATATCTTGGGTAGTCTGAAAACCCTCATTCCTAAAAGCATTACAAAAGAGAAAAGTATGGTCTTAAATCGAGTTCTATCTCCTATGATTCTAATGTGTCTAAGTCCCCTAAGTCTTCTAAGAAAAAGAAGTGGACCTTTCTTAGTCAAGAATTTCCTTCTCTAGAAAATAATGTCTCTCCCCTCCTTGAAGAAAAAATACAATCTAAAGCTAATAAAAAATTGACCTTGAATCCCTTCACAAGGATCATAACCAACTAGCAGCTGATGTATGAACCTTCCAAGAATAGGTCAAAGAGTTGCAGGTTGCTATTTCCAAATAAGAATATGGTTGGCATAGTCTTCTTAAAACCCAAGCAGACCCCTTCAAACATGATTCTGAATCTATGTCTCCTCTTGAAGAATTCCCCACATCACCTATTGCAGAAATGGGTAATACGAGGATGTTTGTTTTTTAGCATCAAAAGGTTATTGTAAATATCATTGTCCTCGTCCATGAAGAAAGGAAAGTAATCACTGTACGTATAAACACTAGATCAAATTCATTTTTTATGGATATCAAGCAAGTGAGTCCATTATATTGTAAACCTTGCAATGCCCTGGTAAAACTATGGGTAGATGGAAAAAACAAATTTGATATCAGCTTCCAGTAGGAAAATTGTGTATCGAAATTTTTTATCTCTATTTGACCTTCCTCTTGGACATTGGTCTCCCTTTTGATTGCATCCTTGGAACTGCATTTATCTCCACTCTAAATCCTCATGGAATTATAGACTATAAAGGTAGGGAAGGATACTTCATGACCATAAAATATAACACATATTTCCTTCCTTTTATTTCAATCTCTGAAACTTATTTTTCTGTTTGGAGACTTGAGGTTTCAAAAATTCTTGTTTTACCACTGATTGAAGAGATTAGATAAAAAAGGATCCAAATAAATGAAATCAAGTCAGCTGAACCCTCTTTGAAAATAGAAAACCATATTCAAACACCTAAGTGGAAAAAGAAAATTGAATATATTTCAAAAGAATTCAAGGGAAAGGTCTGTCATGAAATCCCTAATGCCTTTGGACATTGGAAGATGTTTCAATTTAGTCTTCCTTATAAGCCTGACTTTAAATAAATTCCATGCAGAAGTAGAAGCATTCCCATGTTCGTTGAACTTCGAAAGTTTTGCAATAAAGAAATGGAAGAACTGTTAAGAAAAGGTCTTATTCTGAGGTCTAAGATCCCATGGTATTTCTCTATATTCTATGTAAATAAACACTCTAAACAAGTAAGAGGAGCTCTTAGATTGGAAATTAATTATAAACCAATCAATGATTCTCTAAAATGGAGAAGGTATCATATCCCAAATAATTCATATGTAATTAAAAGGATTGCAGGTGCAAAGATCTTTTCCAAATTTGACCTCAAATCCGGCTTCTGGAAGATCGATATTAAATATGAAGACCAATTCAAGAAAACTTTGAATGTCCCTCACAAACTCTATGAATGGAAGGTAATTCCCTTTGGGATGAAGAATTCTCCAAGTGAGTTCCAGAGAATAATGGAGACTATCCTAAAACCATAGATGGATTGGCTCATGGTATACATTGACAACATATTATTTTTTTCAAAATCACTAGAATACCACTTAAAGCATCTAAGAACCTTCTTAAAAGTAATCCATGACAACACATTTGTACTCTCTAGTGAAAATATGAAACTGTTCCAAATAGATATTGAATTTTTAGGTCAATCGATTAAGCATGGAAAGATTGAAATTCATGAAAAACGTGATGCTAAGTTTTCACCATGCATTAACCTCATTATTTCCAGCTATGAAACTAACTATTCCACTTCTTGATCAATTGTTGCCAGGTTTTCCCTAGCTAGTTGATCAGGTTGCCTACAATGCTCTTTATGTTGATCTAAAGGAAGATTTAAAGGAGAACAGGAAAAAGGATGCCAAATCTTTGTTCATCATTCAAACTGGAGTTGACATCATAGATTTTCCTAAGATTACAGAATGTAGTAAGTCCCATGATGCTTGGGAAACATTGGAGAAGGAATACAAGGGATCTGCAAAGGTAAATTTTTTCAAGCTCCAAATGTTGAGAAGATATTTTGAATCTCTTTCTATGAAAGAAAACAAAAGAGTTGAATCTTTTATTACTAGAGTTCAAAATATTGTGAATGTTATTCATGCTCATGGTGAATCTCTTGAAGATATGAGGATTGTTGAAATTTTTTTGAGAAGTCTTCCTAAAATTTTTGATCCAATCACTATTTCTATAGAGGAGTCAAGGGATTTATCACAACTAACTCTTGTTGATCTCTTTGGAAGCCTTCAAGTACATGAAGACATGTTGAAAAAGAATGAGGAAAGAAACCTCTAGATCAAGATTTCCAAAGCAAGTTCAAGGTTGATGAAAAGAAGAACAATCTTCTACTACCATGAATGATACTTCTACTTTTTCTTTATCATCAAATAGAGGAGGTAGAGGTCATGGAAGATCCCAAGGAAGAGGAGGTTGTGGTAGAGGAAGAAGCAACAACCTTGGGAGAGGTAAATTTCATTGCAGTTATTGTAATAAAGATGGTCACCTTGAAAGCTATTGTTTTAAGAAGGAAAGAAACACCTCTCAAGCAAATTTTAGTAAAGCTGAAGTTGAGAACTCACAAAATTTGTTTCTCACATGTAACATTTTTTAGGCCAAAGATGATTTTGTATAGTATTTAGATAGTGGTTTCTCAAATCACATGACTGGAAATAAAAATCTGTTTATAAAGTTGGATGAAAGTGTGAAGGGAAAAGTAAACTTTGGCAATGATAATGAGGCAAAAGTAAAGGGGAAAGGTACCCTTGTCATAAAATAAAAAAATATAATTATTATGTATATACATGATACTTTGTTTTTTCCAAGTTTAAATCATAACTTGATTAGCATAGGGCAGTTAAATTCTGAAAACTACAAGACTGTTTTTGAAGGAATGCTTTGTAAGATTTTTAACAACAAAGGCCTTGTTGCCAAAGTTCCTATGACAGATAATAGGATGTTTTTGTTAATTATGGAACCAAAATTAGCTTTCTTGAAGGCCTCGATTGATGAGTCTTGGTTATGGAACAAAAGGTTTGGGCACCTTAATTTTGGATCTCTTTCTTTCATGCAAAAGAAGAATTTTGTAAAAGGTTTTTCTTCATTCATAGAACCAGATAATAAGATACGTGAAGGTTGTGTAGTAGGGAAGCAACATAGATACAACTTTCCCCAAAATCATTTTAGAGCAAGTGAACCTTTGGCCTTAGTACATGCAGATATTTGTGACCCCATGCAGATCTTATCTCTTGGAAAGAATATGTATTTTCTTCACTTTGTAGATGATTTTTCAAGGATTTCTTGGGTCTATTTCTTAAGTGATAAGTATCAAGATTTCAGTTTCTTTCAAAAATTTAAAGAACTTGTTGAGAAGTAATCATGATACTATTTGAAAGTCTTGAGAATTGATCGAGGTGGAGAATTCACCTCTGATGAATTCAAATAATTTTGCAATTTACATGGCATCAAGGAGTTAACTACTGCATATACTTCTCAACAAAATGGAGTAGCAGAGAGAAAAAATAAAACAATTGTAGATATGGCTAGATGTATGTTAAAAGAAAAGAGTTTGTCAAACATGTATTAAGAAGATGCAGTCCATACAACTGCATATATCCTCAACAGAAGTCCTACAAAGATGGTAAGGAATTTTACTCCTTATGAAATTTGGTTTTGTATAAAGCCAACTATTTCTCATCTAAAATTTTTTGGGTCTGCATGCTTTCTTCACATTCCTACACAACAAAGACATAAATTAGATGGAAAATTAGTGAAATGTATTTTCATTGGATATTCAGAAGAAATCAAGGCTTATAGGTGTTTTGATCCACTTAAAATTTATGTTAGTAGAGATGTGATCTTTGATGAAGGGGGATTTTATCACAAGAATGAAGGAGAATATAAAGAGCTTACCCCACATATTGAAAATTTGGATTTTGATAACAATGATTAATCTTTGAAGCCCTATGTTGTAAGAAATGCAGGCTCACCTTCAAGGAGTTATCCATCATATTCATCTTCATTTTCTTCATCAATCAGATCTCAAGTTTATACTCAAACAACACATCCATCTAGTCCTCCTAGAAAAAAAAGAAGTTTGAAAGAGATATATGAGACATCTAGGTATGCTGGTGACAATTTTGCTCTTTTTTCTTCTGCCGATGTTGAACCTTTTAATTTTAAAGAATCTTCCATTGATGAACCATGTGTGCAATCCATGGAAGATGAGATGTCACAGATCGAAAAAAAATGATACATGGGAGCTTGTTGATCTTCCTCATGGGAAATCCACTATTGGTGTAAAGTGGATTTACAAGATAAAATTTAATATGGATGGAAGTATTTCAAAGTATAAGGAACGTTTAGTTGCAAAAGGATATCTGAAAAAAGAAGGAATTGACTATGAGGAAACGTTTTCTCCTGTAGCAAGACTTGAAACAGTAAGAACTTTTCTTTCCATTGCATCTCAGTTAAAGTTGGTAGTTTATTATATGGATGTCAAATATGCTTTCTTAAATGGAATTTGAAGGAAGAAGTTTATGTTGAACAACCTCAAGGTTTCATTGTTAAAGGTAAAAACGATAAGGTTTATAGGCTTAAAAAGGCTCTTTATAGTGTTAAACAAGCCCCTAGAGCTTGGTACTCTAGAATTGATACATATCTTCATGATCATGGCTTTGATAAATGTCCTTATGATAGTACCTTGTACAAAAGGGTTGTGGGATCAGATTTCAACATTATTTTATTATATGTAGATGACTTAATTTTTATGAGCACCTCTCCCTCACTTTTGAAGGAGTTCAAAGAGACAATGAAATCTGAATTTGAGATGTCTAATTTCGGAGAAATGCAATATTTTTTGGGTATGCAAATCAAACAAATAGTTGCAGGTATATCCATTAGTCAATCCAAATATGTTGAAGACTTGTTGAAGAGGTTTAACATGTAAGGTTGTAAACCTGTGAGCACTCGGTTGTTGGGAGTAAACTGATGAAGGAAGATGAAACTCCATTTTGTAATGCCACTCTTTATAGATCTTTGATTGGGAGTCTTATGTATCTGAAGGCCACTAGACCAGACATCATGTTTGTTGTAAGTTTGGTTTCTAGGCTCATGCATCAACCTCATGAGACTCATTGGCGAGAAGCCAAAATAATTCACAAATATGTAAGTGGCGCAAAATCTTTTCGATTGTTTTATAGTGATACTAATGATTCCAATGTTGTAGCATACACAGATGCAAATTGGGCAGGTTCCTTAGATGATCGAAAGAGCACTTCTGGATATATTTTTCTCTTTGGAGGAAATCTTGTTTCTTAGAGCAGCAAAAAATAACCCACTGTTGCTCTATCCACAACTAAAGAAGAGTATATTGTAGCTTCATCAACATGTACACAAGTCATTTGGATGGAAAGACTATTTGAAGACTTGGGAATGAAATTCAATAAGACAATCAAAGTTTATTGTGACAATCAAAGTACTATAGCCACGACAAATAATAATGTATATCACAGCATAAGAAAACATATTGACATTCGACATCACTTCATTAGAGAGCTTGTCCAACAAGAAATTATCTTTTTTTAATTTTTATAAATATGAATATCATCTTGCTGACGTTTTTACTAAGGGTCTTCCAAAGGATCAATTGGAGAAACTCATATCACTATTGGGAATCCAAAAAAATTACATCAAGGGGGATATTGAAAAATGTGATGCTAATTTTTCGACATGCATTAACCGCACTATCTCCAGCTGTGAAAATAACTCTGCCACTTGTTGATCAACTGCTGCCACGTTTTTCCTTCCTTATCCGCTGCATTGGGTTTTCAGTTTGTTATTTAAATGATAGGTTTATTTTTTGCAAACACAGTTTTTGAATATATGTTTTGTTTGAGAAAGTCTCTCTGTGTATTTTTGTAGAGGCCTTTCTTTGGCACCTTGTGGATTGAAAGATGCTTTGTTTTCCTTTGTTTATTTACAGTCTGTAACAGAGGTACTCTGTATCTCTTTTATTTTCAAAAATAAAGCATAAGACAAGTTTTCAGAAATAGAGAAATTTTACTATTTGCACATGTAGTTCTATTGTTGGTGGTCAAATTTCTGTCAATACTATCATTTTTTGTTTACTGGTTTATTAGTTTTTGCATTTTCTGGGTGTGACTCTTTTGTGAGCACATAATTCCTTTTGTCAGATATTTCAATTCAGTCCCATGCCATAGAATTTGTAGACAAATTATCTGATGTTATTGATGACAAAAAAAACTACAAATATTTTTAGGCTATTTGAATTATGTTTCTACAATCTACAAGAATTATGCTCACGATAGAAAGTTGCTCAATAAAATATTGGGAAATAATCCTTCTCCTTGGACCCATGCCCATACTCAAGTCGTTCAATGAATTAAAGAAAAGGTAAAAGATCTCTCGATACTATATCTAATTGATGATGACTTACCCAAGTTTATCAAGACTGATTCATGTAAAGAAGGATGGGGAGGGGCTCTCAAACACTGCATAAAATATTGTAGAAATGAAGACGGGGAAATAGTTTGGTTTACATTTGGGCTATGGAACCTAGAAGAAATAAATTACCACACTATTGATAAAGAAATCAAGGTTTGTTTGAATTTCATTAAAAAATTTGAATTACATCTCATGAACACAAAATTTCTCATTAGAACAGACTCTTAGGCTCTGGTGTTTGTACTAAAAAACCCAATGAAGAACTCCATTGTAAAAGAATTTTTTTCTAGGTGGTAGACATCCTTTAGTTGTTATGATTATAATATCTGAAATATTAAAGGAATCGAGAATTGTGTTGCATATTTTTAACTAGAGAATATTTGAAAAGGAAACATGGAATAGATATGACAAAATCTTCTTAAGAGTAGACTTGTATGATGATTATAACAGAGTAGAGGTAGAATTGGGAAGAACTTCTAGATGTTCCTGATAGTATGAGTTGGAATCAGTATCAAGAAAATTGGATACCATCCTAGAAACTAAGAAGCACTCAAATTGTAGATACACATCTTCAGACATCATCTACAGTTATTTGAGTGGTCCCAGAAGTTAGAAGTTAGATTCAGCCTGCTAAGTCGATTTTTCAGCTTACCCGGTGCTTTGTGCAGCCATTCCACGAGAAAGAGGCAATCCTCGATGAGGGTTGGCCTACTATAGCAGGCTTGGATGGCACAACCACCCAGGGATTGCCTCTCGAGATCTCACGCCAAGAGGGTACCATCCGGGCTATTCAGGGCAACACTGGTATGTGCAGGCTCCTTCAAAGCCTTAGCCTCACTATGGCCCAGGACATGCCTCTCGAGATCTTGTTCCAGAAGAGGATCATATGGGTTCTTATAGGAAAGAATGGTTTGCACAGGCTCAATAGGAGCCTCTTCCTCCCAGCACTAAGAGTCTCCAAGGTGGATGCCCGGTGGAAGAAGAATTACCACCCAATTGAGCAGAATTCTTTCCTTTCCTACCTTCAACTACCCTGGAGAACCAACCCTCCACCTACACCACCAGTCCATTTCAGGAGTCATTTGCAATGGGTTTCATAGTGGAAGAATAAGCCTTACCTCTGGAGGACCACTCGGGGCACAACTCTATTTCCTCCATGGAGGAAGACCCCGTCATGGACTCTGTTGTTTCCTATGACTCTGTCACTGCCACTTTTGAAGAAAAATAGGCTCAAGAGGACCATAATCACCCATCTCAAGACTCCTACAGACTCATGGAAGATCACCTGGTCTTAATCTTTGAGATGAGAAGGGGCGTGGTCGAGCAATAGCACTGCCAGAGTTTCTCCAGCAAACATATAGACACCCTATATGATTCCCTGTCAAGCGAGCCTGCGAAGATTCGTTGCCTGAATTTCTGCTAGCCCTTCACCTTCAAACTCTGTCAAGATGGACGCCCGGGCTCGCCCCATGCTTATCATTCTCACAGGTTTTTTTTTCTCTGGTTTAATGGCTAATTTTTCACGAATTTTTCCTACATTAGTCTTTGGTTCATATCCAATAGGTTCATGTATGATAGGTGGTCAGGGCACTCATTCTACCTCCTGTTCTGGTTTCCACAATAGTGGCAGAACAGGGGGCAATTTCCCTTATTTGTTTGTCAACAATTATCGTTTTTTCATTAAGTTTTGGAATTGTGAACATTTGTCATGTCCATGCATTCTGATTTCCACCACAGTAGAAAAATAGTTGGTATGCTATCATGTATATTCATACACTCAAGTTTTCTGCTAAGATAAGATAATATATATTTTTATTTACAAATAAAATAATATCAAAGTTTCAAAAAATATAATAATACATAATATTAATAAAATATTTACATTGATAAAGTATTAATAATGCATGAATAAAATAAAAATACATTTTTAATACATTATAAGATAAACACATTAATGTATTTATAATATATTAATGCATTATTTAAATGATACATTAATGACATATAAATGAATGCATAAAATACTAAATAATTAATGTGTTAAGTATTAAATGTATAAAAAAAAAAAAAAACATTAATATAATTTATAGATTAAATTATTAAAAAATTAATCTATGTGTAAAGTATTAAATGTATAAATAATTATAACATTAATGCAATTTATAAATTAAAGTATTAAAACATTAATTTATACTGTAATGTATTATTATATTAATTAATTAATAAAAAATATTTATACATTGTTCATTAAAATTTTTGTTAATTAATTTATACAATTCTAAAGTAAGTATAAATGATTAAAATATTAAAGTATTATTACTAAATAGATCTATAAAGAATAATAAAATATTAAAGTATTATTAATAAAGTGTCCAAAAAATATAATAATAGATACCTAATTGTATAATAATGTGTATACCTAAAAAGTAATCTAATGTATAAGAACACGTTAAACAATATGGAAGACAAGAGGCTTCCTAAAATTGCTTCCAAATCCACTCATAACCACCATCCACAGAAATATGTTCGGTCTTTGCTAAACTATTGGTGAATCATGGAAGACACCATTTTGCAAAATAAAGATACTATTAAAAAAAACTTCAAATCAAAATTTAAGGAGAAAATGTGGTGTGATAAAAAGTTAGAGGAAAAAAAAAATTAAGGTATTGTAAGGATGTAATCAACTCTAATCTAGAAGATCAAAATTATCTATCTATTTTTCCAAGTGTAAAGAAAAAAATAAACATTGCTAAGATAAGAACAAATTCTCACTAGCTCCATAGTGAAACTAGCGTTGGTCAATTCCTAAAATGCATGGGATGGAAGAGTGTGCCACCTTTGTGACACTAAGAATGTTGAAGATGAAAATCACTTTCTCTTAAATTGTCTAGCTTATACTCATATTAGATCTCATTTTCAAAATATTTGTCAGACTACCAACCTTCCTAACCTCTTAACTCAACAAAGTATGGTGATCTTGGAAAGCTTCTCTTAATGCTTTTCGAACACACAAAAACAAAATTCTAAAAAATGACAAATAATCACTTACCCTCTTAAGGTCTAATAGACCAATTCGATCTTAGTGGACGTTCATCATCATCATCATCATCAAGTTTTAAAGATTATCACAATAATACATTAAAATAATAAAGTATTAACAATACATGAATAAAGCAAAAATATATTTATAACACATTGTAAGATAAACACATTATTATTGTATTATTTGAATAATATATTAATCATATATAAATATGCAATAATGTGTTAAGTAGTATTAAAAATAATTAATAAATACATTAATTTTTTCAAGTATTAAATGTATTAATAATAATTTAATTATTAATTATTAATTGATTATTAATAAAGAGTAAATAATAAAGTATATTGATAAAATAAATAATAATAATAATAAAGTATTAGGTGTAATAATAAGAAAATAATTTAAAAAAAAGACATTACTAAAATAATACATTAATTATATATATATATATATATATATATATATATATATATATATATATATATATATATATATATATATATATATATATATATATATATATATATATATATATA
>ML791516.1:459264-483134 GCA_009831015.1 Picea engelmannii | reverse complement strand
AATAATGTATCAATACATTATGTAATATTAATGTATAAATACATTATGTATTATTACATAATGTAGAAAAATATTAAGGTATTAATTAATTAATACTTTAATTTAATGTAAAAATTGAATATCAATACATTAATGTATAATGTAATGTATTAATGTAACATGTAATTTAATAAATATTTTAATAGTGAAATTTAATAATCAATTTATAAATTAATAAATTGTTTAAAGATTAAAATTAATTAATTAATAATAATTTAACAAAACATATATAAATTAATAAAATATTAACATTAGTAAAATATTAATAATACATGAATAAATAAAGTAAAAAAACATTTATAATACATTATAGCATAAACACATTAATGTATTTATAATATCTTAATGTATTATTTAAATAATACATTAATGATATATAAATGAATGTATACAATACGTTATACATTAATGTGTGAACCATTAAATATATGAAATTATTAAAAGATTACTGCAATTTATAAATAAAAATATTAAAACATTAATCTTTTATGTAATGTATTATTGTTTTAATTAATTAATAAAAATATATTTATATATTAATAATTAACATACTTTTTAATTAAATATTATTAATAAATACATCTATAAAAAAATTTATATATTAAAAAAGTTTTAAAGTGTTTTAAAAATACAATAAGATATTAAAGTAATAAATGTGTTAGCAATATATGAATTTATAAATCATCTATATATTAATAAAGTTTTAATTTTGTTATAAATAATAAAGTATTAGCAATAAATGAAAAACTAAAATTACATTTACAATATATTAAAGGATAAATACATTATACGATACACACGTGTACTTATAATAGATTAATGTATTATTTAAATAATACATAAATCATATATAAAATAATAAATACATAATACATTGATGTGTTAAATTATTTCCTGGATGGAGTGCCATGTAGCGGAAGGAGGCCATGCAACCCTCCCATGATTTAACCCATAAATATGGTGAGTCGTTGTTCCTCACCTCAATCTTGAATGGAGGGCGACCTTCATTACTTGTAGAGGAAGGGAGGACAACTCCCTCGAGTCAGGTTAATGGCAGTCTTGTGGATTAATGGTAGGAGGCGGGTGAGTATACCGTCCATGTCCACCCCAGGGAAATCTCTCTCGCGCAACCCTAGCTGGCATTATTTTTCCTTCAAGCTCCGTCACCTTGCTCGCTCTGAGAATTGGATTATTATGCAGTAGGTTCTCCTGGCAGTAATTGAGTGGATTCTCCTCCCCTATGGCTCATCCATGTCGAGAGGGAGAGAGGCAAGTTGAGACATGGACCTACCTGGTATAGCTACTTTGCCCGACAGAGACGCCTGCAACAATTGGAACAGTCCCTATCCATTGTCAGGACTTAGCGCACCGTGAGGCCATGAACTCCACCGATGGCCTACGTTGAAGAGGACTTTCCAATGGAACTTATCTGGGTGAAATCACAGAGGTGGGTTACACTTTTGTGACAATCAGGTCTCCAAAATTTCGAAAAACTTTTTTTCAGCAGAACTAATATTATTTTTCGGCCGAAAGATATTGTTTTCGGTCGAAAAATGAAACGTCAAATCGAACAGTGCAATAACCGCACCTTCGATTTGCGTGTAAAAATTTAGTCAGCCAGATATTTTCTTTCCGACAATCCTCTTTTGGTCGAACAATCTTTCGGCCGAAAGATTGCTTATATATCAACCACACATCGATGTTGAAACATTTTACAAAATTTGTTGTCATTTCGTGAGAGCAGAGGTCGTGAGGTCGTCTGTGAGTGCAGGTCGTGGATGCGTTTGTGAGGTCGTCGGAGGTCGTGAGCGTAGGGGTCGTGGTTGTGTTTGCAAGCATGGACGCACCGAACAATAGGTAATTTTCTAAATTGTAGAATATATTTTTAGTAATAATTTTTAAAATGTATGGTTGAATTTTAATTTACATTTGTAATTTGTAGTTTTTATATTATTTTGGCCCCTGTCGGACTGTGAGTTGGCCACAGGTGGCCAGCCCTGTGACCAAGACATGGGAGGTTTTACCTTAATTATCATCATCTCTGCATCATTCTCATTTTCCCATTTTTCGTAGAGCTCAGCTAATTGGATTGCCTGAATATCATATTAGACGATTGTCAAACCAATTTAGGAAAACATGTGCTTGGCCTAATGCCTTAACCATGGATCAGAGATGAAAAGAGACGGTCGATTAGTTTACCACTTTCCTGTTGATGATATTCAGTTTACATAGGTTATTAAGAGTGATAACTTGTAGATGACCTTACACTTCACCCAGAACAACCTTCTTGAATACCACAATTTCTTCAATACAATTTATCAACCAAAATGTTAGCCAAACCAGAGAAACTATTAACGGGCAATTAGCTAAGTTTTCTAAAGCGATTTGTGGACAGATCATTTCCGTGTACTCGAGAAAACAAACTAGAGTTGATCGTACAAATTAATTTCATTAAAGTTGCAATTTTCCATTTTGTTCTAAAAAGCAAAGAGTTGGGTTGGGTTGGGAACCTAGCAAGAAAATTCCCTCCATTGTTAATTCTTCAAGCACTCACTAATGCATGTATATGGGGCTTTGAACTCTTGAAAGGAAAGTTGGTTGTTGTACTTAATATTGCCTAATTTTATAATTTAACTAGATCTCAAATATAAAATGTGATCACATAAATCAAGTCTAACCAACTCATCCTCGAATCCTTTTTCTTATTTTTATTAAATCTTTCCTAATTTAATTTTTTTTGTGGGGATTTGTTCAAATCAGAGAGCCATGTGCTTCAAATCCTTTCCTTTATTTTTATTAAATCTTTTCTACTTTAATGTTTTTCCTTGGGGAGTTTTTCAAATTAGAGAGCCATTTTCTTCAATTGTTATAGTGGTTGTTGTATTTTCCTGTCCATAACAAAAACAATCAATAATAAGTGTGGTCCTTTCTTTTATTTTTATTAAATCTTTCCTAATTTAATTTGTTGTCTTAGGATTTTTCTCAAATTAGAGAGCCATGTGCTTCCATGGTTATAGTGGTTTCTCTAATTTTTTTTTTCCATAACAAAAATAATTTATAACACGTGTGGTCCTTTCTTTGATTTTTATTCAATCTTACTTAATTCAATTTTTTTGCCTTGGGAATATTCACAAATTAGAGAGCCATGTGTTGCTTCAATAGTTATAGTGGTTGGTGTAAGTCTTTTTCTATAACAAAAACAACTGATTTTTACTAAATATTTCCTAATTTAGATTTTTTCCTTGGGAACTTTTTCAAATTAGAGATCCATGTTCTTCAATGGTTATAGTTGTTGGTGTAAATTGTTTTCCATAACAAAATCAACCGATAACCGATTCAAAAATTCAATGACTAACATGATTATGTAATTCATCCAAGTTTTTCTTTTTTCGGTGTTCTTCATTTTATAACAAGAGAAAGAAATATTCATTGCCAAGAGTCATTTATATTTGGACTAGATTGACAAAACACATCTTGAAACCATTTAGTGAGACCTAATGATAATGGGTAAGTAAATCTCCCTCTATGCTTCACATGTTGTGCATATTGTCATGAGTCTTGGTCACATCTCTGTGTAAGACATGAGTGACCTACTTGTGTAGTAAACTGCTGAAAAAGTAACCAGTCTCCCACTTTGGTGGTCTTTTCCAATGTCTTCCACTTTGCTGGTATTTTCCAATTGTAGGGACCTATAATTGCATCCTTTCTCAATTGTAATCTTCAAACTTCTACCTCCCTCCTTCAATATCTAGAAATTCATATTCTTATGGCCCATCTCTAAGAGATAATTACAATTGTTCCTCTTCTTTACATGCCATTGGAACAATCAATTCAACTTCTACATGTCATTTGATGCCCACTTCCTAATGACAATGAATTGGTTCAATAGTTATTTTCGATGCACCATACACATGTTGCTTTTGGTTTTGTAATCCCTTGTACATTGTTAATTCATTGAGGTTAATATATGCACCCTCAAAGAAACCATTAGGATTGATCTATTCCATGGTAACGTTGAGTGTTATTCTAACAAGAACCCTAATCAACTTAGTCCTCAACCATTCAACTAATCATAGACCATACTACACGAAGAATTGACAAATAAACATTTGTTAGAACCTTTTAGGTTTTTGTTGACATGTTATAAAGAATAATTCATTTTGGATGATAAAGTCTAATTTATAGAAATAAAAGGGTCTTAGATGCGAACTAATTAAATTATACTCATTTATTACTTCAGACATATTGACCAAAGTTATTCAATGCTTATCTTATTGATGATATTTATATTCATATAATATAACTTCAAATTAACAACTTATTGGATTTGTGTTGGATATGTAGGCATAATTTAAACATGGTAGGAACTATGTGAGGAAACAAGGAATCATAATGTTATGAGGGCCATGTGACCTAACACTAGTGAGATATCCGCTCATAGTAGAAACATTTTATAATGAAAACACATATCATATGGGAGTGTTTATGTTAGAAATAAAATTTTATCCCTACCTTCTAGTTAACAAAAACTCTTCATAAGTGTTAGAATTGGGGTAGTAAAGCATAACAATAGTGTCTTTTGAAATTCAGTGAGTATAATAGTTAGAGCATAAGTTCAGAAAACTAATCTAGACTATAAAACAAAGAGAATATAGGTACTCATATCTAAAACAAATTTATTTAAAAACAAGTTATAGAGTAGATCTAGAGAGATCTAGTTCAAATCTATAGTACTCGAATAGGAAACTAATACTAGTCTACAGATCTATATTGAATCTGCAGATCTGATCAAGAACAGTAGATCATACTATAAAAATAAACAACTAAACTCAATATATCATTTAGATCTAATAATTGTCAATGTTGATACCTAGATCTAGATAGATCAAACTGTATAGAACTCAAAAACAAAATTTAGATCTGAAGATGATGAATAGATAGCTTACCTTGTCTTGAAACCTTACCTCTGAAGAAGTCACAGCCAACAAAAGAGATGTAGAACCATTTGTAATTATGCTCAGGTAAAGTTTAGGTCATAGATCCACCATATAGGTTGGATCTCTTTCCAGGATATGAAAAAATTTCTTGCCACCAAATGGATAGAACCAAAGAGACTTCACATAGAAAAACCCTCAAACAAAGGAGGCTTAAATCATCCAAACCCTACATAGAAAAACTATGGATAAACCCCCACTACAGCAAAACAGTAGGGGCCGCACCCTATATGCTCACCACAGTAGAATAATAGGAGGCTGTACCCTATACGCTCACCACACCAGAAGAATAAGAGGCCACACCCTATAGGCTCACCACAAAAGAAATGGAGGGGCTGCACCCTATAGACTTAACACAGCAGAAGATAGGAGGCCACACCCTACAGTGACCATACACCAACAAGAGGAGGAGGGCCGGTCCACATTAACCCCACACAGGAAATCCACAACAGTCCCAACACCCTCTACAACAACAAAAGATAGAGGGTCGTGGCAAGGAAGACTCCAATAGAAAAAATCAAGAGGGTCGTAGCAAGGAGACTCCAAAAGAAAATCAAGAGGGTCACAGTAAGGAGACTCCAATAGAAAATCAAGAAGGTTGCGGGAAGGAGAGGATCCACTCACTCTAGAGACAAAATAAAATTATGTAATGTGAGGGGTAGGGGAAGTTCTATTTATACTTTAGGCTAGGGTATTAAAAATATAAATTAAATTAAAATAATTAATATAACATGTTTAAATTAAATAATTTAAACATGATATAATAAACATTTAATTTAAACTTTATTTAACACTTGAGACAAAACAACATAAAACCCCAAATCACACAAACAAGGGTAGGAGAGGCTTAAGGAGGGTTTACAAGGTGGAAATACTCGTTCATTCATTTTCATGGTGATCTTATTACTTTATCATCATTGCATATGGGATCAAGTTGCCCCAGAACGTTTTCTGGGGTTTTATCCACCAAGGTCCAAGACTAAGGATCAACCCATGCCCTAGGCATGGGTACCCTGGACCATGTCCAGGGGCCCTAGACTTATCTAGGGAGTTTAACTCCTTGATCCTATACCAAGAACCACAGTCGTATATTGGGGGCCCTCCCAAGGGTCTTTACTGCTTGATTCTAGACCAAGAACCCCAGTTGTATACTGTGGGCCCTAACAAGGGTCTTTTTCCATGGCACTGACTGTTTGGTCCTAGACCAAGTACCCTAGGAGTGCACTGGGGGGCCTATATCTTGTCTAGGGTCTTAGCCATCCTTATGGAGAATGGCTCTTGCAACTGCTTATAAATTTAACAATAAGTAAATTGATATTTCATTGAATTTCTATTTAATAGTATTTTTAATGGTATATCAATGTTATGTACAGTGATCTCCTTCTCCATTCTCAAATGATTTAGCCAAGAATTGGCATATTTATGCCAACCCCCATTAAGCAATAGGTAGAAAATTTTATTTCATGTTAGTAGTCTCTTGTGCTTGTACATTAGGTAGCTAGTTTTAGTCATTCTCTTAATGGGGAAACTATATCAAGCAAGGGAGTTAGGGAGTTTATAGTTAAGAAATCCCTTAGTGGAAATATGGTTCCTTCATGTAACAATTAGGTATAAATCTCTTAGTGGAAATCCCTTAGTTAATAGTAAAATTAGGTCTCTTTATGTATCCCTTAGTGGAAATCCCTTAGTTTATAGTAAAATTAGGTCCCTTTATGTAACTTTAGGTCACCATAAAATATTTCAAAATTATGTATTTAGTTCAACTATATCCACAACTATCCAACAATGTTTACTTAAATCTCTCAAGTCATCCAAACAAACAACTAGGTCCCTTCATCTTAATTTAATTTATATTAGGTTCATATAAACAACCGTCAATCCCATCCCATTTAACATGACAATAAAGGAATTATTATAAAAACTCTGACATTTAAACAATGCTAATGGGAAGTTTAAAGCAATGACATATAATCCATGTTCATGCAAAACCTTCCCTACATCAAAGGGGTCACCAAGGTTCTAACAAAAAAGGATATCATCACCACTATTAAACCCCTTGAAACCATTAGATAAAAGATGATATCAGTGAAGGATACCATGGACCAATGTTAGTATATTTGGTCTATAAGGTAGAATGCACTTGTGGCAAAAACTACATCAGGGAAACTGGGTGATCATTTCAAATAAGGATTAAAGAGCATGAAGCTAATATTAAGAATGGGCTCACACACACCTCAACATTAGTCAAGAAATCCAAGACAAAAAAATCTTGGCCAAATTGATTCATGGATGAATGTTTAGTTTTTGTGTCTTTTTCTTTGATGTGGATTGTGAATCATAAACCTCTCAGCGGAATGGCAGTCCCTTGGCGAACCCAACTTATGATTTCAATGACTTCTATGTGGTTTTTTTTTATTATTGTGAAAAGTTTGTGGTTTTATCTTCTATTACTTATCCCTCTAGACATCAGTCCGTGCCTGAGCAGACGGCTAGGAGTCGAATCGACGGTCATCACTTCGGTGTTTAAAGACCTATAGATTCAAATGCCCTGCTTTTCTATGCATGGATGATGAGTGAAGGATAAGAATATACCACAATGTCTATGGACCCCTTACTTATCTTTTAGTTGATTGATTCATGGTTGAATGACCAGTATTTGTGCCTTCTAATGAGCAAGTACTTATGTGGCTTGATTGTTTAAAAATTTGATTTATCTCTGTATTTTTAATTGCTTGAACTTGTGTACATCTTTGGATTTTTTTTTATAAACTTTGCATTGTGGATAGATATTGCAGAGTGATGTCGACACGAGATTATGAAAACATTCCTCGCAAATGCTCTAGGCATTCTCAAGAAGGAAGAACAATAACTCCTTCTTCAAATGAGACTTTGAGTGAGCACCAATAATCTCGTCAGAGGAGAGTTTCAACCGAGTCTGTAAATAGATCAACTGCAGAACCTGCTCAAACCAGTGTTATGGATGCATCTTTCTTGGATAGGTTGCGCATCAACACTCCTACACCTGAGAATGTAGGAAATAGCTCTAGACCAGAGAACATTTCTGGTAAGTTTCTTAAATTTTGTTTATTTTTGTTGAATTTTGTTGTATTTAAATTTATGTGAAGTTAAATCTTGAAGTTACTTTCAAATGTGTGTGTAGGCAATCAATTTAGATCAAGGGGTGATAATCAGAGTGGTTGTCACAAAGATTCAAATGTCGGTGCAAAGGGTGAAGGTGGATGTAGGAGGCCGCGTGATCAAGAAACAGAAGATTACACGCCAACATCCACCTATCCTTCAGAAGTTTGTGATGAACTTCCCTGGGAAGGGAATACCAAAGAAATGATGCTTGAGCGATGCTCAGGGGTTCAAAAGAGGCCGGAAAATGATTTGGCAGTCTTGGAACTTCCTTTGGAGGGAAAACAAAGTTTTCAAATTGTTTTTCATTCACTGGAAAACTTTATGGATGCATATCAGAAGATGGGGCCAACCACTAACAGTTTTGTCGATCTAATGAGGCAGAGAAAGTAAGAGGTGATGGGTCCTGATAAATGGGATACAGTAAAAAACAGAGCTTCAAAAGAAGACGCCATCTCCATGTTCAATTTCAAAGAGGGTCCAAAGAGGAAAATGTTGAAGGTGCAATATTTTAAGCACCCGAACTTTGTCGGACATCTGTATAAGAGATTTTTGGCCGCATATGAAAAATTGTTGTGGAACGATGAGGTTCCACACTATTTTGCAAGACATTTTTTTGCAAAGTTTTTCTTGCACATGCACCCGGATTATACCAGTCTACCGTCCAAATATTATGGTACTGGTAAAGGACGTACATATGATCGCAAAGGGGCATATCGAAGTGGAGCATTGTCGAGGCCTCCAAAACCTTTAGTACCTCGCCCAAAAGGGGCATTTGCATCACTTTCAAAGTTCCAGTCTACATCAAAAGTTGGCAAAGAGGCCAGGATTGCAATCAGGGAAAATTTGGAAGCTATGTTCTATGGTGTTGATGTTGGCATGAAGCGTCAGCAAGCAGAGGCAAATTATCGAGCCACATTTGTTGATAAAACATATGCAGACTTAGATGCAATGTCAGCAAAAGAAGTTTTGGAGTATGCCAAATTTTGTCGGGATGGTTGGAAGAAGGTCATTCAGAATGATGACCCGAAGCGCAGATTGGTATGTGATCTATTTAGGCAAATTTTGACGCATTTTATGATAGTTTACTTCGAGTTCTAGATTTATATATCCTTATTTCTATAGAAATAATCAATTTCTTCTTGCCATTAATTGCAGTTTGGAGATATGTTAAACGAATATCCAGTTGGTAGGGGACTTGATTTGTAACGAACCTTCTCATTACAACAACAACCTCTAACAAGTGCAATTTTTTTTTTTAAGTGTGTGCGTGCATGTACAAGGGAAACAACACATTCGACTCTGCGTTGGCACCTGACGATGAACAAGACACAATCACGACGAACACCACAAGATGACATAAGTCGCACAACAAGTAACCGCATGCATTTAACGACCATCAATCGACTATAAAAGACTGACTTCCCATCCGTCCTACCTTGCAATAGTTAGGACCTCCAAGACACATAAGAAACGCTCAAGCCCAGGTTCCCATCGATTTAACCATTTCAGGTCTTAGGGCTGGTGACTGTTCTGAGGAACAAGGAGGCTTCTACATCCCACTAACACCAATCAGACCCAACCAAAAAAAAAACTAAATCAACAATAATAATGACAATTGTTGCGCGGTAAGTTCTTATAAACCAACGCACATCACAAGAATCTCATGGCGCAAGAGAATTGATTACGAAATCCTTCATTAAACGACATACGTGCGAGCGAAAAGAAAACAACTTCATCTTAAATCAAGATGCAAAGGAAGTCATCTAATTTACTTCGAGGTGAAGAATTAATCATTCTTTAATTCAACTGTATCTGAAATTTCTAGTGGAAGATGAAGTGACTACACACGTTCCCGTCATACCCATCATGGTGCCAAAATAAAACAATCTGCTATGATCAATCCATTCATTACGCAATAAAAGAAAACAATTCAGCAAAGGAATTTACCCGGACAATAGCAAGAAACACATGGGCATAACTACAATTTAGAAATGTCATAGAACTCTTCTAAATACGATTAGTAACTTATCAAGATCAATGTCATTTAAGTCAGGCATCACTTATCGACGATTCCACGCATGTAACAAGTTCAACTCCAAGGTAGCTCGTTAATCATTTTAAGAATGAGCTATTTTACTTTAGTGACAAATTAAGAATTAACACCCAAAATTCATTAAAAGAATTAAAGGGAGTCAAGGCTGCATTACACATTCATAAAAATAATTAAAAGGATCATCACTTATTAACCATATATAAGACTTCGATGCAAATTTACCTTCCTATTACAAGGTACCCCAAAAATATTCCAATGCAAATAATCAATGTTGACTTTCAATAGTGCAATTTAAGAGCTCAAGTTGACTTACATTGAATGAGACTTTTATTAAATACTCACCATCTATCCTTCAATAATTAAAACTACTGGGCAAATACTAAATGAAACAACAACCGAATATCCACTCTCATTATCATGATAAATTTAACTTTCAATCAACTCAGATGAATAAAACCTTAGAGTAAAACGGTGCATTAACATTCCATTACATTAATGACATTCCATTACATTACATTAACCTTTCATTACCTTAACATTTCATAAGAAATAAAGGCATTGGGATTTAGTGTTCTATAATTAACAACATTAACATAATTTCAGTACAGTAACATTTCACAATCCATAACAACTTGAAATTAGGCGTTCTATAATCAATATCCCTAACATTGATTCCATTCATTAATAATTCCTAAGCAGTAAAATCTTGAGGATTGGCGTGCTATAATTCATATCATTAACCTTAATTTCATTAATTAACAATTCATAAGTTGTAAGGGCTTTGAGGATTGGCGTTCTATCCACTTCCCTTATTACAGAATAATAATCCGCAACAAGCAACAAGAAGCTAGCAACTATGCCTGCAAGTCAGAAGTTAAAGGGGCAACTAAAGGCGCATGCCGGGAATTCACGAAATCAAAGGCAGCTGTCAAAATTGGAAATTTTTAGGAACCATATTTTATTCGGCAACTGTCAAGATGGAAATTTTTCCTGGCAGCGTCACAAATAATTTCAGCAATAAAGAATGATTAGCGTGAGGTTGTCCGAATTCAACGCCGGTTCTCATCCCAAAAACACTACTACCAGGCACCCAAAAATGCTGAGGATTTATATAAAAAAAAAGACACAGAGATCAGATGGTAAAACGCGGGCGAGTTTCCCCCCTTCACATTGGTCATGAATTACACAGAAAAAAGTTGAGGATTTATATCAAAACACAGAGGTCAGATGGTAAAACGCAGGCGACTTCCCCCCCTTCACGCTGGTTGTGAATTACACAAAAAAAACACAGAGGATTGGTGTCTAACTCGCATGGGTAACCTTCACAGTCGCAAAGAAGCACCAACCCCCGAAATGCAGAGGTTCAGGGGTCGAATTCGCGTGGGTATCCCCCATGAATCGCACTAGAAATGAAATAAAGAAAAAACGCATAGAGAAGAGATATGTGGGCGATTTTTTGTGGGTATCAACCTCCCCCGACTCGCCCAAGAAATCCAACCCCAACGCAAAAAATAAAAACAAAAAAAAAATGCAGGGATGAAAATGAAAACGTAGAGATAAAAACATCAGCCCATTGTAGAGCTTAAGAGCACGAATCAGCATGGGGATTCTCCCCATCGCTGAGAAAACAAACTACAAAATATTGCAGAGAAATGAAACATAAAGGAATCGACGTCCTCTAATCACAATAAAGAAAAAAAAACACGAAGTGAAAGATTAATAGTTCACAAGAAAATCACGGGAAAATGAAATTGCTTTCAGAAAAAGGAGAATACGCAGTCTCTAACATTCAATCAAGCTGCCATGTAATAGGTAACGGTCACGCAAGAACAATACCAATAAAGATTCTCTATTGTTTAATTGCAAAAGGGAAAAATGATTAGTGCAGAAGACAATCAACTCAGGTTTGCAAGGATTTAAATGTTGAAGGAGAAATCGACTATGGCTGAAACCTGTCCCTCCATGATTTGCTAAAGTTTAGATGCAGAAGGGAAAACTATTAGGCAGAGGATAGTTAATCACATGCAAACATAATTACAAGCGCAAGCTAAAATCCATCAACACAAGGTGCAGAGATAGATATCTCCGTCAAAGCTCAATAACGCAGAGTTGGGTTGTTCATCTAAACTTTGACGTAGAGTCGATTTATCCATGCATGCATAAAACACAGTCAACAATGTAAAAACGCAAGATTTTCCAACGAAATAAGAAGGCGAAGTAAAACGAGATAAAACAAGATATAAACATGGCAATTTCATTTACAATCCAGATTCAGATCCAAACATATTATCTAGTGCATTCTACTCTACAAAATAAAAGCGCATATCGTTGCCTTAACGCCCGCTTTGAATGACGTCCCGCGCTACAAGCTATCCCGCTTGTCGACCATTGAGACCTCACCGGTACCTCCCAGCCAATCTCTAGAGGTACTCTTCTTCCCCCTTAGCCCCCTGAGCCACAAAGGGGCCACACAAATCCAGATGGTAAGTCTAGCTCCCAGCTTGCCTTGCAAGGCTGAGCTACCACTCTTATCCAAGCAGGGATAACTCAACTCCTCATAAGTAATCAGTCAAGTCACAATTCCGGCAGCGTAACGTTACGCTAACAGTCGATCCCCTTCTTCCTCATCTTCCCTTTCTTTTATATAGTTTTTAGACCCTCCAACTTTCCCTAAATCACATTTAAATTAAGTTTTAATAAAAATATTCTAAATATTCTCCTTCGCACAAGTGTCGTCCATCCCCCTCTTTCCTCCAATAATTATTTTCTTTAAATTTCTTAATTGTCTCATTTCCCTCACCCACCTAGATTTTCTCCTAAATTTACTCCTAGGTGTTCCTAGATCCCCTTACATGTTTTAAATACTTTCCCTAAAAATGATGTTGCTAAATTAGCTCAAATTAGAAGGTTCTTTATTGCCGATTCCTTACTATGTTGACCTTGCTTTTTACCATATGTCCCCTTCTTTCCTTTATTATGTTTCCTCCATTCCTTAGTTTCCTAATTTTTATTTTTCCCTTCTTTCCCCTTTTTATTAGAGCCAAAATGGCAGTTGCTCTATTTAATCTTTTCCTTTTATTATTAATTTAATATCTTTTTATACTTTCACAAGTTAAGAATTAATTTCTTCTTTGCAATTTTTAAACCCACTAGTTTTAATTAAATTCTTACTCTCTTCATTTACCCCAAGAATTTTATGAGGAATAAACTATTACTTAAGTGGGTTTTAGTTTAAATTATTATTTTTATTTTTATAAGGTATTTTCTTAAGGTTAAACAAAATTTTACCCTAGAGAACTTTTAGACTTAGATTTAGATTCTGAACGGGGCGACAATTATTTAGGGAAGTTGTTTAAGAATTTCTTAATGTGTTAAATTTCTTAGGGCCATCTAAGTTTGTTCCTTCATCAACATCAATGCGACGTGCCCTTCAGGACACACCACGTGCTCCAAGGGTGCCACTTGCCTCTTTCATTTCTTTTGCGCGACGTGCCCTTCAGAATGCACCATGTGCTCCAAGGGTGCCACTCGCCAACTTGTGTTTCTTTTGCGCGGCGTGCCCTTCAGGATGCACCACGTGCTCCAATTGTGCCACTCACCAAATTTACTGATTGATAGACATCAATAACCCCTGGAGTCAACACTCCGCCAGGTGAACTTGTGGGAGACTAAGGTCTCTAAGGAATAAGGCCCCCACCTTATTGCGCGCCCCTTAGAATCATCATGAGGGACTGTCACAGTTTGCTCTCATGACATCGTGGATCCTCTCGAACTAGGTAATAATTAACCTATAGTTCGAGCCACGGTGGGAGTGCTAGTAGGGTGTGGCAGGGTTGTTGTCCACACCTCTCACTTAACCTCTCTGGAAATCATGTGTGGCCCCTTTACTCCATATGTGAGTCTGGTCAGCAAGCTATCGTCAGCCTTCATCATCAGCAATCATGTCAAAACATGTCCATATCATATCATCAAATCAAATGTAATATCACAATAAATAAATCAACCCAATAGCACACTCCTTGACTCAATCCGGAGTCCAAGGGGTTTCCATCGATGCCTCTACATCCTCAAGGTCCAAAACCCTGCATACTCAATAAAACTGATTCAATAGCACCTGTCTATGTCAAAGCAGTGAAGCATCATGTCATCTATCATAACGCATCATAGTCAAGGATAAATGTTTTAATATCATAAAAGTCGAGTTCACTTGCGAGCAAGTGTCCTCAAAGAATAAGTTTTCTCAGTGCACCAGAGCAGGATGTTACATACACCCCCTCTTGGTCTAAACTTCATCCCGAAGTTTCTCAGTATAAATGCAGAAATAAAAGTATCAAAGTATCATAAGTCTATCTATCAAACAAAAATGGAAACTGTCGGTGCATATCATATGCATCCTCCCAGGTCCCCGAGTGCGGACTATAACTGTCCCACTAGAGATTGACTTGATCTACTGTTCGACGTCGTAACTGTCGAACGTGATGATCTAATATGCAGACCGGCTCAGCCAAGAGTGCTCCCTCATCCGATACCTGCAAGGAAATCATGTCAATCATATCTGTAGGATCACTAATATAATGTCTCAAAACAGATACATGAAAAACATCGTGCATACGCCTCAAAGAATCAGGCAAGGCTACTCGATAGGCCACGGGCCCCTTTCTCTCCACAATCTTGAAAGGTCCCACAAACCTAGGAGAGAGTTTAGCTCCCTTTCCAAACTTGATCGAACTCTTATGCGGTCTAACCCACAAGAATACTCAATCGTTGACCTCGTAACTATGGTCAACTAGGTGGGCATCAACATATCTCTTTTTTCGATCATGTGCTTCTTTAATCCTTTGTATTATGGTTTTCCTTTGCTCTTCCATTATTTGGATTGCTTCTGGTCCCACCAAGACCCTATCCTCAAGCCGATCCCAACTCAAGGGAATCTGACACGGTCACCCATAAAGAAACTCAAAAGGCTCCATCTTAATGGTGCTCTAGTAACTGTTGTTGTAAGCGAACTCTACTAGAGGCAAGAATTCCTCCCAACGCTTTTGTTGGTCCATCACGTACATGCGCAACATGTCTTCCAAGGTTTGGTTCATTCGTTCGGTCTTTCCTTCAGTCTCTGGGTGATACGCAGTACTAAAGTTAAGTTGGGTTCCCAAGACCTCTTGGAAACTCATCCAAAATCGTCCAGTAAACACCAATCCTCGATCGGATATAATCCTCTTAGGCATGCCATGTAGCCTCACAATCTCACTGATGAAAACCCTCACTATGTCAGGTGCTTGATACGTCGTACGTATAGGAATAAAGTGAGCACTCTTCATCAGAGTGTCTACTACTGTAAAAATCGAGTCATCTCTCCTTGTCATCAGTGGCAATCCAACAATAAAATCCATCGAAATGACCTCCCATTTCAATTCCGAAATGGCATGTGGTTGAAGTAATTCTACCGAGGGTCTATGTTCAGCCTTTACCTACTGACACTCTAGACATATGGCCACATAGTTGACTATGTTGGCCTTCATTCCCCTCCAGAAGAATAAGGGTTTAAGATCTTCCCTCATCTTCATGACTCTCGGGTGCGCCATGTAAACTGCTCTATGAGCCTCGCTCAGGATCAACATCCTCAACTCATCGTTGGGTGGTACATAAATCCGACCTTTAAACCTCAATAACTCATCGCTATCAAAAGAAAATCCCTCATATCATGGTACCATCATTGTGTTTTGTCCGATAAAACCCTCGACCTCTTTGTACCATTCATCGTCATGCTGTAAAGTGAGAGTTTTCTCACGTAAGTTCGTCTAAAGAGGCAACACCGAAAATATGCACGGCCTTCGACTCAAAGCATCTGCCAGTTGGTTCACTATTCCCTTTATGTAAGTAATCTCAAAGTCGTACTCGCTAAGCAATTCCGACCAACGTCGTTGTCGCGCGTTCAGGTCGCTTTGCGTAAAAATGTGTTGTAGTCCACAATGATGAGTCTTTAGTTTAGATTTTCATCCAACAAGGTAGTGTCTCCAAACCTTCTAGGCATATACGATGGCTAATAACTCCAAATCGTGTGTCGCGTAGTTCTCTTCATGCCTTCTCAGTTTCCTTGAAATGTAAGCAATCACTTGTCCGTCTTGCATCAAGACTCCGCCTAAACCTTCCTTGGATGTGTCTGTGCATACCAAGAAGTCCGCATCCATGTCAGGAACCTTTAGTATCGACACTGTTGTCAACAACTCTTTAAGCCTCCAAAATGCTTCTACACATTTCTCGATCCAATTAAACTTCTTATTTTTCTTCTGCAATTTCGTGATCGGATTTTCTATCTTCGAAAATCCCTCGACAAACCGTTGATAGTATTCTGCTAAACCCATAAAGCTATTCACTTCTGTGACATTCTTTGGTGCTGGCCATTCCATAATAGCCTCAACCTTGGCTGGATCCATGGCGATACCTTCCTCAGAGATGACATGCCCTAAGTAGTGAATCCTCGATTGATAAAAAGAGTATTTGGACAACTTCCCATACAACTTGTGCTCTCACAGGCACTGTAGTACCAAGCGCAAGTGCTCATCATGCTCCTCCATCATCCGAGAGTAGATCAAAATATCGTCAATGAATACTTGGACAAACTTGTCCAAGTACTCACGGAAAAACCTGTTCATCAACTCATAAATACCCCAGGGGCGTTTGTCAGTCCAAACGGTAAAATCATAAACTCGTAGAGTCCAAACATCATCTTAAAGGCATTTTTAGGGACGTCATCCTCCTTGATCCATAACTGGTGATACCTTGATCGCAAATCGATCTTGGAGAACATCGTTACACCCTTCATTTGATCGAACAGATCATCAATTCTTGGTAAGGGATACTGATTCTTGATCGTAGCCTTGCTCAGTTGACGGTAGTCAATGCAAAGCCTCCACGATCCATCCTTCTTTCGAATGAAAATAACAGGTGCACCCCACGGTGACTCACTAGGATGTATCAGTCCCAGGCCTAGCAACTCCTTCAGTCACATTTTCAACTCTTGCAACTCCAGGGTCGACATCCGATAAGGCGTTCTTTCTATCAGTTTGGTCCCCAGTTTCAGGTCTATGGTAAACTCCAATTCCCTTTCCGGCGGCATCCCAGGTAAATCCTTTGGAAATACGTCCGCAAACTCCTTCACCACCGGAAGGTGTTCTAGACCTTCCTCTACTCCCTTTTTGTTTAGCGCAAGGATCGCATAAATCATGCACCCCTTGCGCATACTCTTCCGTAACTGTAAGGAAGAGATGAACCTCAAGGAGACTCCCTGGTTCCATCCAACAATCACATGTCTTTGTCCTTCATCATTGACCAATCTCAACCTTTTCGTCTTACAGTTGAGTATCGCCTCATGTGATTCCAACCAATCCATACCAATCACGACATCATAAGATCCTAAGATCGTGATGTACAAGTTGACCCTCGTGACAAACTCTCCCTGGTTAGGGCACAACCCATAACGTTTCCTCCAACCTTCTGTTTGGCTCCCGAAGCCATTTCTACGAAGCTAAACTCGTCATGTTCGACTGCCTTTACCTTAATCCTTTTCAGCGCTGCACCAGAAATGAAACTCTCAGTGGCACCTAGTTCTATCAAAATACTAAGGGTCTGGTCAGCGACAATACTTTTCGTCTCGAGCATAGTCAACTGGTGCTCTGCCTGGCGGTTATTCACCACTGCATGAATCCGATGGGCCTTTCCCATATCTCCTACTGTAGTGGGTCTGGATGATCTGGATGCTCTGGTCCTCTCCACAGGACAGTCCTGCTGGTAGTGTGTCTCCCCACACATCCAACACCCCTTCTTCGGCCCAGTAGTCCTGGTACCCAAAGTAGAAGATGATGGCCTGCCGACCTGAAAACCTGGTTTGTTCTGCTAAACATGCCTAAATTGTTGTTGTTGTGGGCGACGTTGTTGCTGATGCTTTTGTCCCTGATAAGGTGTCTGCTGCTGAGGCGACGGTCGTTGGGGTGTAGTGAAAGTGGATCCTCTCTGGAAGCCATGATATCCCAACGTATGTATCGCTGGTGTGTGATGTTGCTGTGTTCCAGATGAACCCTGCCCTGCTGGTCTCACTGGAGCCCTGGTCTGACCCCCACTGATAAGCTCCTCCTCTGCTATGAGGGCCTTCTGGACAACATCGTGCAGATTTGAGGCATCAAAATCCTAACCTTTGCACGCAGGCTTCTGTTAAGGCCGAACACAAACCGGTTGACCTTAAGTTTCTCTGTGTTAAGGTGCGGAGCATACCGGAGCAGCTCCATAAAATGTGCCTCATACTTGGGCACCATACGACCTACCTGTCGTAATGCGTTGAACTCATTGAGCTGATGCTCAATGAATTCCTCTTAAAGGTACCTCTCTCGGAACCGTTCCTCCTACAGTTCCCATGACACGTCTTCAACGACCATGTTCAGTTGCGGTAGGAGCGTCTTCCACCATAGAAGAGAACTCCCCTTCAGTTGAAAGACCGCCATGTAGACCTTCATGTTGGAGGTATAATTGCGAAGTGTGAAGCACATCGCCATATTCTTCAACCATGCCTCGGCGGCGGCGCCATCCAGGGCACCAAAGAAATAAGGAAATTTAACCTTCTCGATTTCACGGTGAATGCTACCAGTAACGGCTGGTGCGTGCGGTAGAACCTCAGTGGGTGTCGGGGCCCTAGCCTCATCTCTATCCAAGTGGCTAATCAGTGCCTCGGACATGCGCTGAAAAGAACTCATCATCCTGACCAGGTCGCCAACTGCTATTTTCTCTTTTCTGAGAACCTGCTCGCCTCCCTGGGGGTTAGCCCCTCAAGCGTGGATGCTACTGGAGGCGTCACGCCTCCTCCCCTAGTACCTCGTCATCTGCCTCCGCGGCATCCTCTAACCATGATTACCTGCACGCACAAGTCAACTCAATTAGCAATCGTATAATCAAATCAATAACAATGAAAGCCGTAGTGATCCCAAGTCATGGGTTGAACCTCACTCTAATACCATATGTAACGAACCTCCTCGTTACGACGACAACCTCTAACAAGTGTAATTTTTTTTGTCTTTAAAAGTGTGTGCGTGTGTGTACAAGGGAAACAACACATTTGACTCTGCATCATCACCTAACGACGAACAAGACGCAATCACGATGAACACCACAAGATGACATAAGTCACACAACAAGTAACTGCATTCATTTAACGACCATCAATTGACTATAAAATACTGACTTCCCATCTGTCCTACCCTGCAATGGTTAGGACCTCCAAGACACATAAGCAACGCTCAAGCCCAGGTTCCCATCGATTTAACCATTTAAGGTCTCAGGGCTGGCGACTGTTCTGAGGAACAAGGAGGCGTCTACATCCCACTAACACCAATCAGACCCAACCAAAAAAAAACTAAATCAACAATAATAATGACAATCATTGCGCGATAAGTTCTTATAAACCAACGCACATCACAAGAATCTCATGGCGCAAGATAATTGATTACGAAATCCTTCATTAAACGACATAAGTGCGAGCAAAAAGAAAACAACTTCATCTTAAATCAAGATGCAAAGGAGATCATCTAATTTACTTCGAGGCGCGGAATTAATCATTCTTTAATTCAACTATATCTGACACTTCTAGTGGAAGATGAAGTGACTACACACGGTCCCGTCATACCCATCATGGTGCCAAAATAAAACAATCTGCTATGATTAATCCATTCATTACACAATAAAAGAAAACAATTGAGCAAAGGAATTTACCTGGAGAATAGCAAGAAACACATGGGCATAACTACAATTTAGAAATGTCATAGAACTCTTCTAAATACGATTAGTAACTTATCAAGATCAATTTCATTTAAGTCAGGCATCACTTATCGACGATTCCACGCATGTAACAAGTTCAACTCCAAGGTAGCTCGCTAAGCATTTTAGGAATGAGCTATTTTACTTTAGTGATAAATTAAGAATTAACACCCAAAATCCATTAAAAGAATTAAAGGGAGTCAAGGTTGCATTACACATTCATAAAAATAATTAAAAGGATCGTCACTTATTAACCATATATAAGACTTCAATGCAAATTTACCTTCCTATTACAAGGTACCCCAAAAATATTCCAATGCAAATAATCAATGTTGACTTTCAATAGTGCAATTTAAGAGCTCAAGTTGACTTACATTGAATGAGACTTTTATTAAATACTCACCATCTATCCTTCAATAATTAAAACTACTTGGAAAATACTAAATGAAACAGCAACCGAATATCCACTCTCATTATCATGATAAATTTAACTTTCAATCAACTCAGATGAATAAAACCTTAGAGTAAAACATTGCAATAACATTCCATTACATTAATGACATTTCATTACATTACATTAACCTTTCATTACCTTAACATTTCATAAGCAATAAAGGCGTTGGGATTTAGCATTCTATAATTAAGAACATTAACATAATTTCAGTACAGTAACATTTCACAATCCATAACAGCTTGAAATTAGGCATTCTATAATCAATATCACTAACATTGATTCCATTCCTTAATAATCCCTAAGGAGTAAAAGCTTGAGGATTGGCGTGCTATAATTCAAATCAATAACCTTAATTTCATTAATTAACAATTCATAAGCTGTAAGGGCTTTGAGGATTGGCGTTCTGTCCACTTCCCTCATTACAGAATAATAATCCGCAACAAGAAACAAGAAGCTAGCGACTGTGCGTGCAAGTCAGAAGTTAAAGGGGAAACTAAGGGTGCATGCTGGGAATTCACGAAATCAAAGGCAGCTATCAAAATTGGAAATTTTCAGGAACCATATTTTATTCGGCAACTGTCAAGATGGAAATTTGTCCTGGCAGCGTCATAAATAATTTTGGCAATAAAGAATGATCAGCGTGAGGTTGTTCGAATTCAACGTCGGTTCTCATCCCAAAAACGCTACTACCAGGCACCCAAAAATGCTGAGGATTTATATAAAAAAAAAAGACGCAGAGATCAGATCGTAAAACGCAGGCGAGTTCCCCCCCTTCACGCTAGTCATGAATTACACAAAAAAACACCGAGGATTTATATCAAAATGCAAAGGTCATATGGTAAAATGCAGGGGAGTTCCCCCCTTCACGTTGGTCATGAATTACACAAAAAAAATGCAGAGGATTGGTGTCTAATTCGCGTGGGTAACCTTCACAGTCGCAGAGAAGCACCAACCCCCGAAATGCAGAGGTTTAGGGGTCGAATTCGCATGGTTATCCCGCACGAATTGCACCAGAAATGAAACAAAGAAAAAATGCACAGAGAAGAGATATGTGGGCGATTTTGTGTGGGTATCAACCTCCGCCAACTCGCCCAGGAAATCCAACCCCAATGCAGAAAATAACAACAAAAAAAAACGCAGGGATAAAAACAAAAACGCAGAGTTAAAAACATCAGCCCGTTGCAGAGTTTAAGAGCATGAATCAGCATGGGGATTCTCCCCATCGCTGAGAAAACAAACTACAAAATATTGCGGATAAATGCAACATAAAGGAATCGACGTCCTCTAATCAAAATAAAGAAAAAAAACACGCAGTGAAAGATTAATAGTTCACAAGAAAATCATGGGAAAATGAAATTGCTTTCAGAAAAAGGAGAATACACAGTCTCTAACATTCAATCAAGCTGTCATGCAAGAGGTAACGGTCACACAAGAACAATACCAATAAAGATTCGTTATCGTTTAATTGCAAAAGGGAAAAATGATTAGTGCAGAATACAATCAACTCAGGTTTGCAAGGATTTAAATGTTGAAGGAGAAATCGACTATGGCTGAAACCTGTCCCTCCATGATTTGCTAAATTTTAGATGCAGAAGGGAAAACTATTAGGTAGAGGACAATTAATCACATCCAAACATAATTACAAGCGCAAGACAAAAATCCATCAATACAAGGTGCAGAGATAGATATCTCCGTCAAAGCTCAATAACGCAGAGTTGGGTTGTTTATCTAAACTTACACGCAGAGTCGATTTATCCATGCATGCATAAAACAAAGTCAACAATGTAAAAACGCAAGATAAGAAGGCGAAGTAAAACGAGATAAAACAAGATATAAACATGCCAATTTCATTTACAATCCAGATTCAGATCCAAACATATTATCTAGTGCATTCTACTCTACAAAATAAAAGCGCATACCGTTGCCTTAACACCCGCTTCGAATGATGTCCCGCGCTCCGAGCTATCCCGCTTGCCGACCATTGAGACCTCACTGGTACCTCCCAGCCAATCTCTAGGGGTACTCTTCTTCCCCCTTAGCCCCCTGAGCCGCAAAGGGGCCACACAAATACATATGGTAAGTCTAGCTCCCATCTTGCCTCGCAAGGCTGAGCTACCACTCCTATCCGAGTTGGGATAACCCAACTCCTCAGAAGTAATCAGTCAATTCACCATTTTGATAGCATAACGTTACGCTAATAGTCGATCCCCTTCTTCCTCATCTTCCCTTTCTTTTATAGAGTTTTTAGACCCTCCAACTTTCCCTAAATCACATTTAAATTAAGTTTTAATAAAAATATTCTAAATATTCTCCTTCGCACAATTGTCGTCCATCCGCCTCTTTCCTCCAATAATTATTTTCTTTAAATTTCTTAATTGTCTCATTTCCCTTGCCCACCTAGAGTTTCTCCTAAATTTACTCCTAGGTGTTCCTAGATCCCCTTACATGTTTTAAATACTTTCCCTAAAAATGATGTTACTAAATTAGCTCAAATTAGAAGGTTCTTTATTGTCGATTCCTTACTATGTTGACCTTGCTTTTTACCATATGTCTCCTTCTTTCCTTTATTATGTTTCCTCGATTCCTTAGTTTCCTAATTTTTATTTTTCCCTTCTTTCCCCTTTTTATTAGAGCCAAAATGGCAGTTGCGCTATTTAATATTTTCCTTTTATTATTAATTTAATATATTTTTATACTTTCACAAGTTAAGAATTAATTTCTTCTTTGTAATTTTTAAACCCACTAGTTTTAATTAAATTCTTACTCTCTTCATTTAACCCAAGAATTTTATGAGGACTAAACTATTACTTAAGTGGGTTTTAGTTTAAAATATTATTTTTATTTTTATAAGGTCTTTTCTTAAGGTTAAACAAAATTTTACCCTAGAGAAGTTTTAGACTTAGATTTAGATTCTGAACGGGGCGACAATTATTTAGGGAAGTTGTTTAAGAATTTCTTAATGTGTTAAATGTCTTAGGGCCATCTAAGTTTGTTCCTTCATCAACATCAATGCGATGTGCCCTTCAGGATGCACCACGTGCTCCAAGGGTGCCACTCGCCTTGTTCGTTTCTTTTGCGCGACGTGCCCTTCAGGATGCACCACGTGCTCCAAGGGTTCCACTCGCCAACTTGTGTTTCTTTTGCGTGACATGCCCTTCAGGATGCACCACGTGCTCCAAGTGTGCCACTTTCCAACTTGACTGATTGGTAGACATCAATAACCCCTGGAGTCAACACTCTGCCAAGTGAACTTGTGGGAGACTAAGGGCTCTAAGGAATAAGGCCCCCGCCTTATTGCGCGCCCCTTAGAATCATCGTGAGCGACTATCGCAGTCTTCCCTCATGGCATCGTGGATCCTCTCGAACTAGGTAATCGTTAACCTACAGT
>ML791516.1:438457-452383 GCA_009831015.1 Picea engelmannii | reverse complement strand
ATTCTTAGTTCGATATCTTATATAATGCTTAGCTTTTTTCTTTCCAAATTTGTCAGTATCAACATTTTCTAATATTTCATCATCAATGTTGATAGATTCTCCTGCATATTTCAATTTAAAGTTTATATTAAAAAACATAACTCAAACACTAAGTTATATATATACTTATATATACTAAGTTATATATACTTGAGTGTTCATCTTCTATTAATCTAAATTTATGTACACATACCTATAGGTGATTCATCTTCTAATTTAATTTCGGTTTCAACATCTTCTTCGACATTATGAGACAAATCTATTTATGTTTTTTGAAAAACATCAAATTGTAATTACAATCAATTATATTATTTTTAATATTTTTAATTTGAATTCTATACTTTGAATTTTGTACTTTCTAAATACAATCCCAATGTGTGTCGTGTGCTCGATCATCATATGTGCATGCATACCTGGTTGAACTTCTTCTTGTCGAAAATCTCTATTGATATTGTCATCATTTATTTCTTCAATATTTGCACATTCTTGTTTCTTTCTCCGATAAAGCTCTTTCCTTTGTTTGATTTGGTGAGTATCATCTCAAGTGCGATCATATTTTCTCTTGTGCAAACTTTTGTTTCCCATGAATTTTATAGTTATCTGTAAAAGATATGTTCAACAAAGACTTCACCTTGAAAAAATGCTCAACATTTATCTTTCAACATATAAATTGTTATTCCAATAAAAGCTTTAACAAACATCATTTACCTTATTCAACAAAAACCAAAAATATGATTCGAAACTTTGTTTAAGTGCTCTAAAAAACCACCATGTATCGATATCGATCCTCCGATTAAGCTTATGGAATAGAGGGAAGAAATAAAGAAAGAAAAGAATACAACTGCAATCAGTAATAGAAATGCTTTGAAATCCCTATCCTCGAGCTTATATCTCTTTGTTCATTGGATGGATTGTGTTAAATGTATTCGGTTGAAATCTTATTTATACAATTTGGCGCAAAATAAAATGATACGACGTGTCATTTCATTTTTTCCAACGGACAAAATTTGTTCGACAGTATTTCGGCCAAAAGAATTATTTTTTCGACCGAAAGACTTGGAAACCGTTCAGTTTTGACGTTTTCCATTAGATTTTAGTCTTTCGGCCGAAAAAAGGAAATCAGAACTGAAAACTAAAACCAGAGAATTGCCCCAAGATTAACTAAACTTTGGAGGTTGCAGACTCCTGCAAACACTGAGAATTTGGTTTCAAAAATGGCACCAGCATTTCCAAAATTGAATCTACTTTCAATTCTTATAATTTGTTTTCATTTTCGTTTTTTTTATCTATTTTTATTTGATTTTTTTAAAAAGTCAGTACATAATATTTCCAGCAGACATTATGATTTGGTGAAATGAAATATCGGTATCTCTAAAAATATACAGTGAAAAATTCGAAAAAAAATATATTCATAATCCTTAAACTGTTCTTTTCAAAAGGGTATATTTAGATTTTATTTTTAAGTAAAAATTAAGATAGATACAACATGTAGAAAAATATGTGTTTAAAATCTGCAACGTTTTCAGCTTGGTCAACTTAAAAAAATTCTAGAAATTATAATATTCATCCGTTAAATTCAAAATGATAGTCATAATAAAATAGAGTCTCTGTATATTGTTGTAGTATATTTCGTTTCTTAAAAACATAAGTTTAATAATAGATACTGTGTTGTAGAAATAAGTAACTCATTATCATTCATTTCATGTTTAAGGAACCTACTGTTAAACAATTTTCAAATTGACATATCAAATCATGATTAAAAAAATAGAAAAATAGTCATTGGAAAGCTAACAAAATTCTTCACAAGTTTTGTTTTTACTGTAAAGTAAAATTCTAAATAAAAAAAAATACTTTTTTATGTCGGAAGTTGAATATATTATGAAAATACAGGTTTTTTTCTCATAAAACAAGCAAAAGTGTAACCCATCTTCATGATTTCACCCATCCACGTTCCACCGAAATCCCTCCTCTACACAGTCCTGGACAACTACTTGTTCCCCAACACCAACAAAGCTAATACAGGTACCCAGGATTCCATGGAAGGGGCCACATGCATTGTTGAGGAGAAATTTCAGGAGGAATTCCTCCACACGGATCCAGGTGCTTCCCTCCAGGACAACACCAATGAAGCTGATGCAGGAGATGAAGCAGTCAAGGATGGAGCCACCAACACCACGCAAGAGAACTTCCTCATCTTGGCACCTCTACCGCTAAACGTAATTCTAAAATTCAACCCAGCTCCCCCTAGTCTCTTCAACCTGGAGGAGCTGGAACTCATTTTCAATCTCAAAAGCTACATGGTGAACCAACTTCATCGAGAAACCCTCATTAGCAAGTGGATTGACATGATCTTCGACGCATTCTTGAATGCACCGGCCAAGCAGCATTGCCCAACCTATGCGCAATGCTTCATGCTACAGCCCAGTGACGACACTCTCCCTAGAGCTTCAGACGACAGATCCCCTGGTGCCAATTATTAGCTTATTTTTATTCTGTACTGGTACTCTGCATAATTCCTATCTAGTTTTTTGTACTGGGACTCTGCATAATTCTTGTCTAGTTTTCTTTTTTCAACAGTGGTTACTTTGTTCTAGCTTGCAAAGATAGATCTGTCAGGACAAACATCCGCCATCTGCCCTGGTTTCTAATTGGCAGAGAAAGTGGCAGAGGGATTTTTTGGCCAAAAGTATAACATACGGCCACCTGTTCCGGTTTACACTAGTTTGGCAGAACAAATGGCAGACCAATGATATGTGTCTTTTTTGTACAATGACAACACAGTAATAATATTTACCCCTTTTTTATTTATAAAAAAAATGTGTTAAATTATTAAATGTAGTAAATAATTTAAACATTAATTTTATTTATAAGTTTAAGTATTAAGATATTATAAAATGTTAATGTGTTCAAGTATTAAATATTAAATGTAGTAAATAATGTAAATATATATTTTATTTATAAGTTAAAGTATTAAGACATTATAGAATGTAATGTATTGATTAATTAATAAAAGCACATTCTTACATTAGTTATTAAAAAAATATTTATAATATATTATAGGATAAACACATAAATGTACTTATAATATTATAATAAACTAATGTATTATTTAAATAAAACATTAATCATATATAAATAAATATATAAAATAATAAATACATTAATATGTTTAAGTATTAAATGTATTAAATAATTTAATACATTTAAATATTAAATATATTAAATAATTTAAACAATGATATCATTTATAAATTAAAATATTAAAACATTATAGAATACAATGTATGTATTGATTAATTAATAAAAATATATTTATATATTACTTATTAAATTATTTTTTAATACTTTAATTAATATATTGATAAAGTATGAATAAATAATTAAAATATTAAAGTATTATTAATTATATACATTAATAAACTATTAATAAACCTTTAAAGTCAAAAAAACAAAAATAAATTAATGCATTAAAGTAAAATTACATTTATAATATCTTATGAAATAAATACATTAAATTATAACATTATTAGAGTTAAGTATTAATACAGTAAAATATTATTCATACATCAATAAAGTATATTATTAATGTATTATTAATTAATATATTAATAAAATATCTATACATTAATAAAGTATAAAGTATTAGTAGTACATCAACAAAGTAAAACATATTAATAATACTTGTTTAGATATGTACGTTAAAATATTAATACAATCAAACATTATTCATATACTATTAAATATGAATAAATAATATATTGAAAAATATATGATTAAAGTATTAATATCTTAATAAATACATGACAATGGTTAATTGTGGTTGATCTTGGATTACCATGATAATAGTTCATTATGGTTGACCATGACCATGGTTAACTTCCATAGACCTTCACCATGGTTAACTTTCATAGACCTTCACTATGGTTGACCTTGGTTGACCATGACTATGATTGATTGTGGTTGATTATGGTTGACCTTGGTTGAGCAAGACTATAGATGACATTTGGAATTTTTTGTCACATTACGACGATAGGATATTTGCGTCACATTACGACGATAAGGATATGTTCATGACATTACCATGGTGAGGCTACATTTGTCACATTGCAACAATATGGTTATTGTCATCATATTGCAATAATAATGTTATTTTTGTCACATTACGATGGAGGGGTTAAGTTTGTCACATTGTGATGATAGGATATTTGCACCACATTATGTGATGCAAATATGTGCGTTGCATTGTGAAGACGAGGCTATGTTGATAACATTACAACGACGAGATATTGTTTTTCATATATTGACAACGACAGGGATATTGTGACGATGGGGATATGTTCATCACATTTCAACGATAGAACATATAAGTAAAAAGTGGCTATGTGATGAACATAAATTTTGTATGTTCATCATATGTCATATGGTTATGTTATAAACATAAATGTCGTATGTTCATCGCATTACGATGATAGGGCTATGCTCATCACATTGCAATGAAAGAACATTGTTTGTCACATTATGATGATATGATATTTATGTCACATTGAGAGGATGAGGTTATGTTTGTCACATTGTGACAATATTGTTATGTTCATCACATTGCGATGAAAAGGCTATCTTTGTCACATTGCAACAATATGGTTGTGTTCATTACATCACGAGAATATGGTTATGGCCAACCATGGTCATTTATGGAAAACAACTGTGAAACATGGTTAACCATTGTCAACCATGGTCAACCACAATCAACCATGGTCATGGTCAACTAAGGTAAAGAAAGGTCAACCATAGTTATGTTCATCGCATTGCCACAATATCGTTATGTTCGTGACATTGTGTGTTCATCGTATAGGGCTATGTTTGTCACATTATGACAATATGGTTATGTTCATCATAGTGCAATGGCAGGGCTATGTTCGTCACATTGCGAGGATATGATATTTGCAACACATTATGACAACTATATATTTGAATCACAGTGTGACGACAAAGCTATGTTCATCACATTGCGACAAAAGGATATTGTTTGTCACATATTGATGACGATGGGGATATTGTGATGACATGGCTATGTTCATCGCATTGCCAAAATAGGAAATTTAAGTAAAAAGTGGTTATGTGATGAATATAAATGGTTTTATGGCCAACCATGGTCACTTATGGAAAACAACTATCAAACATGGTTAACCATTGTCAACCAAGGTAAAGAAAGGTCAATAATAGTTATGTTTGTCACATTGCCACATTGTGACAATATGGTTATGTTCGTCATAGTGCGATGGGAGGGCAATGTTCGTCACATTGTGACATTATGGTTATGCTCGTCATAGTGAGATAGGAGGGATATGTTCATGACCTTGTGAGGATATCCTATTTGAATCACATTATGACAATTGGATATTTTCATCACATTGCAATGACAAAGCTATGTGCATCACATTGTGACAACAGGACATTGTTTTTCACATTATGATGACTGGATATTTGCATCACATTATGATGAGGAGGCTATGTTCATCACATTGTGACGATGAGGCTATGTTTTTGTGACAACAAGGCTATGTTCATCACATTGATAACATCACATTCTGATGACTGGATATTTGCGTCACATTACGATGACAAACTTATGTTCAATACACTGCAACGACAGGATATTGTTTGTCACATATTGATGACGACAAGGATATTGTGACGATGGGGCTATGTTCATCGCATTGCAGTGATATGACATTTAAATAAAAAGAGGTTGTGTGATGAACATAAATGTCATATTTTCATCGTCAACCAAAGTCAACCATAGTTTTGTTCATCACATTGCAACAATATGGTTATGTTCGTCACATTTTATGTTCATCGTATCAAGCTATGTTTTCCACATTGTGACAGTATGGTTATGTTCATCAAAGTGAAACAGTTGGGCTATGTTCATCACGTTGTGAGGACAAGATATTTACATCACATTATGACGAGTGGATATTTGCGTCACATTGCAACGACAAAGATATGTTCAATACACTGCGACAACATGATATTGTTTGTCACATATTGACAACAACCAAAATATTATGATGATGGGGCTATGTTCATCGCATTTCAATGATATGGCATTTAAATAAAAAGACGTTGTGTGATGAACATAAATGTCGTATATTCATCATCAACTAAAGTCAACCATAGTTTTGTTTGTCACATTGCGACAATATGGTTATGTTCGTCACATTGTACGTTCATCATATCAGGCTATGTTCGTCACATTGTGACAGTATGGTTATGTTTGTCACAGTGAAACAGTCGGTTTATGTTCGTCACATTGCGAGGAAAAGATATTTGCATCACATTATGAAGAGTGGATATTTGTGTCACATTGCGATGATGGGGCTATGTTCATAACATTGTGATGACATGATATAGTTTTTCACATATTGATGATGACGGGGATATTTCAATGATGGGAATATATTCATCACACTGCGATGATAAGACATTTTAGTCTTTTTTTTCTAGAAAAACAAAATTTCTAGTTTTACAATTGTTCTAAATATCTAATAAGATTTTCAATATCTATTAGTCAATTTTTACAACATTATACTTCAATTATCTTGTGACTAAAATCAATTTCCAAATACTTATAAAAAATACTTCTTTCATAAATTACTATTTTTAAAAATAAAGTCAAGATATATAATTTTTTTTACTTAATTATCATTATTTATTTTTTAAGTAAGGACAAATTTGTGAAGCAATTTGTTAGAAATATAAAAATAATGATCAATATTACATGTACTATCTTCATAATAAATCTAGGTTTTTTAAACAATCCATTATAACTAAAATTTTCAATATGAATTTTGATGAAAACCAATTTTAATATTTATAAAAATAGATGTATTTAAATATATTATTATTATAAAAATTATCAAAATATATATTTGATAAATAAAACTAATTTTAATATTTATAAAAATAGATGTATTTAAATATATTATTTAACATAGAGCTATTTCACATCTATCCAGCAAGCTCATTCTCTAGAATGAGATATCTTTAACTACGAAACAAAAGCATCCTTAGTTATTCCCTACAAGTAGTAATTGTCAAACCCGGGTCCGGCATTTCGTTGGCGTGTCTCACATAAAACTACAAACATTCAATAAGGATAAAGAGTGTGGAGGTAGTAGCGGAGGATATAGAGGATAAAGAATGCCGAGGTAGTAGTGGTTGAACACTTCATCTGGAGGTGGTGGCTGGTAAGCCCTTCCCACAACGTTTCTGTGTCAACGTATGAGTTGTAGAGGCTATTCCGACAGGGGGTTATAGGTGTCTAATGGTTATTATTAATAATTGCAAATATACCTATGGTTGTTATGGTTGTAATTGCAAATATACCTATGGTTGTTATTGCAAATTTTAGATTTTCAAGAATGGGTGTCACCCCAAGTCCTTCACGGCTATCCTGACTAAGTTGAATCACTGGTGCGTTTTAATCTTCTCCTTCTTGTGATTCAATCTATGGTTGTTCATCGACATGGTTGTGGCTACTTCAGTAACGCATTTGATATTATCTGTGGAGACTATTGAAGGAGAAGGCCGTGAACTAGAGGTTCACGTCGAAGGTGGAGGAGATTGCCATGTTGTTTCGGTTTAACGTGACGAAAAAGGTACTCCTGAAGGTGATGCTGGCTGGTTCCGAACAGGGCCGCAATGGGCACTTGCCATTGGCCACCAAGATCTTTGAGGTAGCATAGTTGAGGTTAAGCTAATATTTTATTTTTCTTTTTACCTGCGTGCAATCGGGGAGCCTTGTTGACCACTTCGATTTAGTATTGCGCTCTATTTATAAGACCAACAGGCACCCATCTGTTTTTGGCCACAAAACAACCACGAATAATCTACAGAAAATGATACTCTTATTTTAACAATAATATTGATTCTACTTTTGATCTTCAATATAATATAATATAATATGACTTGGTATGATTATGTCATCAATAATTTCTTCTTTTAGTATCCAATGATTTAGTAAGACTTGGTATCATTATGTCATCTAAGTTTGAGGAGTTGTTGATTTTGGATAGAGTTTGAAATAATTTTAGGGGAGCCTCTTGTCATCCATTAAATTCTAAATCATAGTTGTGCTTTCAATGGGGAAAGACTAGCTTAGATGAAGAGATAGGATAGGGTGTATTACCCTTAATTTTAAGAATATAAGTTATAAAATTCCTTTGGATCTGCTCTATCTTTCTCCAATATTCTTGAGAGATATTGCATCCCCAAACTTCAAAGTTCGCATCCATATAAGATAACATGAGTGACATGAGTCCCAAAGAGGATTTTTTTCTTATCCCATAGGTATGCTAATTTACAATTATTATCAAGCCCATAATAAGCTTTCCACCCTCCATTTATCCTTTTCTCAATGCTATAGTTCCAATTGAGCTTGTGATGAATATCAATTACAAGATACTTGTAGAAAGGAACTTCCTCCATAATCACATTCATGAAGTCCTAAAACTATTTATCCTAAAAGAGGTTTGTCTTGGACTATGATCTAAAACTGTTTGCACTTATCTAAGAGTTTCTCTTCCTGGGTAGTATGAAAACAAATTAACAACCCAAAACCTAAAGGCATGTGGCAAGAGTGAAAGTTTGCTCCCTTATGGATGGACCACCAAAGAGTTATTAGAGTGGCATGGTTTTCCTTAAATAATGGGATGAGTCAACTTGTATTCACTGATAGAGCCAGTGATCACTATCTACACCGATCATTGCCAACAGAGTTATAATAGTTTCCAATTGTATAAAATATAAATATAATATATATATGAAGAGCGAGGGAGGAAATTAAGAAGATTTTGTATATGTATGAAGTGTTTTAATTTTCTTTTAACATTTTCATTTCTCAAGTGTGGTTGAGTGGATTTCTACCCTTTTTTTTGTCACTTATGTGTGATATCAAATATCATTCTTCCTGTCCTTGGCATAGTAGCTTTCAAAAAAATCGTAGTGAGAAACCATTTCTATTAGGTTTGTTAAATATAATGTAACTTCAACAGTCTGACTATACACTGCCAACTGTCCTCGCCAGTTGTACTATCATTTCTTGATGTTCTTGATTTGCTTGAGCCTATTTAGCTCAACTATTTTCCCTCTTCTAAGTACTCTTTTCTTCATATACCTAAAATAATGAATATTATTTCTGCTCTGCTTTTTCTCTATATTCTCTGCTTCTCACTTTATCATGGTATCAGAGCTTCAGCAGTAAGCCTCTTCACACGGTCTGGAGAGCAACCCAATCCTCAACAATGCAGAGCTTACACTGTGAACGAGAGCATAGAACGCGAGATTCTTCACAAATCCTGGAGAGAAATCCGTAGTCCGCCATCCACTCAAAAGATCGTCACAGTAAGCAGACACGAGGAAGCAGAGCACAATATGCTCAAAAGATTGAGGAGTCAGAGCTGCAGGAGGCATAAACATTTGAAGAACTCAAAGAAATTATTTCAAATTCATGAAAGATTGTTGCAGAAGGCAGAAACATTTGAAAAACTCAAAGAAATTCTTTCAAATTCGTGAAATATTGCTGCAGAACGCAAAAACATCTAAAGATCTCATGAAATTCTTTCAAAATCGTGAAATATTGTTGCAGAGGGCAGAAACATTCAAAGAATTGATGAAATTCTTTCAAATTCGTGAAAGATTCACGAATTTCCTTCCTCAAGAAAAACTCTTTGCAGAAGCAGCAAAGAACATGCTAAAGGAGCAAAGGACAGACAAACACAGCCGTAAGATCAGTCCTACTAACAGATCTGAGGCATTAATCAAGTTCAGAAAGGAAGAGGAGAGTGAAGAAAAGGCAAAAGATTTCCAACCGTCAGATTTTGCACAGATGACCGATAGTCGTTAGATCCTAGAAAAGTGCACGAGGTTTAGTCCTTTGAAGCGCACAGGAGGATAGCCGAATCACAAAAATTTAAAATAACGGGGTGAAATTTCAGCATTTCAGAGTTCGAGACTTGGAGCGGCAAGGGGTCATGAAGTCACTGCCTTGCGAAGTCTTGATTCACGAAATCCTGAAGGAATCCAGACCATTGGATCTAGAGCACGGTGGCCTGAAAGCCACTAGATAAAAGAAAAGGAAGAAAGATCTGAATCATCAGATCTAGCACTAAGGTGTGTGAGCCATTGGATCCAAGCCTCATCTTAGCAAAATGAAGTGGAGTCCTTCTACTTCGCAATCCAAGAAATCCGAAAAGGATTGTGACCCATCCATTTTGGAGGATAGGTGTCGAAGATCTAAATCTATCGGGAATTCGAGTACTGGGAGATCAAGGAGGTAGAAGTCGTGAGACAAGAAGTGTCGATTCCCGAAATTGTGAAAGGAGATATAAATCCACCGGGACTTTGGGTACCGGGAGATCAAGGAGGAAGAGTCTGGAGACAAGAATTCTTGGCTCACGAATTCTCTAAAACATCGTGACCGTCCACAAGGAGGACACGTGGTAGTGTTTGAGGTTTCAGGGAAATCCCCGAAAGGAGCATTTCAATATTTTGGCTACTGTGAATGAAAAGGGTAAGAGTTCAGGACTCTTGACCCACTAAATCTCGAAAGGATCTGAGCATCAGATTAGGGCAGGTTCACAGCCGTTGATCTCCCGCAAGAGTGGAGTTTCGGCATTTTGGAATTCGGTACTTCGGTATTTCATATATTGAAAGTTCGAAGGGTTAGGAATTGGAGTAGCAAGATTCGTGAAGTTCTGAAACACGAAATCCTGAAAAGGCATTAGAGAAGGATAGGCGCCAAGATATTTCGGGTTTCGGCATATTGAGGAATAGAGAACCGATGGAGTGCCTGCATCGCAAAATCCCAAAAAGGCGTTCGAGAAGGATAGGCGCCAGGATATTTTGGGTTTCAGCATATTGAGGGACAGAGAATCGGTGGAGTGCCTATCGCAATTCCCCGAATCGCGAAAAGCTGGTAGCACTTGAACGATTAGGCGCGTGGTCACCGGTCGTGGTCACATAGACGGAGGCTAAGGGCCAATATATGTCTGTTAAGCGCTTTTTGGCATTTCGGCAACCAGGAGTTGGGGAGACAAGACATTGGAGGACTCGTATACAGGAGTCTCGAAGTCCCGAAGTGCGAAAGGATAAATTTGAGACTCACGAAATACCGAATCACAAAGTTCTGAAGTCACTGCAAGTAATTTTACGCACAGGAAATAGGTAAACACGAAATTTTTCTAACATTTTTTTTTCTCTACTATGTTAAATTCTTTAAAGATGGCCACATCTAGAAATTTAGGACCAACTCAAGGCCCGATTCTTCTTGGAAAGAATTATGAGTTTTGGTCTCTTCGAATGAGATCCTTCTTACAAGCACAAGAGTGATGGGATCCATTGGATCTTGGATATGTGGAACCAGATCCAACAGACCTTGCCACCATGTCAAACCCACAGAGAAATGCTCAGGAAACACAGAGGAGCAGAGAGAATAAAGCCAAATTCTGGATTCAAAATTCAGTGGATGACTCGATTTTCTCAAAAATCACAGGCGCTAGTATTTCAAAACAGGCCTGGGACATCCTTAAATCAACCTGTTAGAAAAAAAGGACCGTGGAGAAATAAAATAAAACAAATGCAGAAACAAAACACAGAAGACACACAATACAAGAGAGACACAGATTTACGTGGTTCACCCAGTGTGGGCTACGAGCAACAGAGAAATTGCCAGGTTCTTCCTTTATTATTATCCAGCAAATGAAGGGATACAACCTACATCAAAACCCATTGTAACTTCCTCTCCTTTCTCTCCAAATCTCCTCTCTCAGAATAAAATATTCACCATCCTCCATAGCCGCAATACATTTCCCTCATAAAAGAGGGTTTCCTTCTAGGGAAAAAAACCCTAACATAATCTCTATTGTTAGATCTGTGACCTTACAATGAACGGTCCAGATTTACAATTACAATATACTTTTATAAGGCAATTTTTGCTTCGGGGGCTTCGCCCCTGAACCCCCACTGAGGGCCTACTTGCCCCCAGCCGGGGGGATAGCCCCCCCAGACCCCGCAGAGGGGGTATCCCCCCTATGCACTCCCCCGCGTGGAAGAGTGTACATACTTCTAGGGTGTAAATACTTCATGGGGTATAAACACGGATGAAAGTAAAAGACCTATAAATCAGGAAGATAATCAGGCTCGACAACCAACAATCTCCCACTTTGAGACTGATCTCAACAACTCTAACGTTGTTGTATATGCTGGACTCTGAAACTTCTTGGACCTGGCAAATTTCTCATCTTCATCTTCATTCTTGAAGACCAAATGAAATTGAGCAAGAACTCAGTTTCTCCCTGGTTACTCCCTTTGTTAACATGTCTGCAGGATTCTGGCTAGTGTGTATCTTTTCCATCTTCAATTGTCCATCTTCCAAGGCAGATCGTATGAAGTGGTACCTCAAATGTATATTCTTAGTCTTTTAATGGAAGGCTGAGTTCTTTGCAAGGTGAATGGCACTCTGACTGTCACAGTACAACTTTTTGTTCTCCTGCTTCTTTCCCAATTCCTCCATAAACCTTTGTAACCAAATCATCTCTTTACTAGCCTCTGTATCAGCAACATACTCTGCCTCTATTGTTGAAAGTGCAAAAACCTTTTGCAGTTTCGAAATCCAACTTGCTGTTGTTCCACCTATAGTAAAAACATACCCTCTGGTGCTCCTCCTCCTGTCTTTATCACCTGCCATATATGAATCAACATATCCCTGTAGAAAAGTGTCTGAACCTCCAAGACATAATGCATGTGTAGTAGTACCTCTCAAATACCTAAGAATCCACTTTACTGCCTCCCAATGTTCTTTACCTGGATTGTTCATATACTTGCTCACAACTCCCACTGCATGTGCAATATCTGGTCTTGTGCAAACCATTGCATACATCAAGCTGCCAACTGCTGATGAATATGAGACCCTGGACATGTATTCTATCTCCTCCTGTGTCTTGGGACACATTTCCTTAGTTAATTTGAAATGGTTGGCCAAAGGTGTACTGACTGGTTTTTCATTCTGCATTCTAAACCTCTCCGACACCTTCTATGTGTACTCACCCTGAGACAATGTCAGTTTGCGATTTTTCTTGTCTCTTGTTATTCTCATACCAAGGATTTTCTTTGCAGCAACCAAATCCTTCATTGCAAATGAATTGGCTAATTTATTCTTGATCACATTTATATCCTTCATATTAGACCCTGCAACAAGCATGTCATCTACATACAATAGCAAGATAACATATCTTCCATTTTCTAGCCTTTTAAAATAAAAACAGTGATCAAAATGACATCTATTATAACCATGTTCTGTCATAAACCTGTCAAACTTCAAATACCACTGCCTTGGAGCTTTCTTTAGGCCATACAAGCTCTTCTTCAACCTGCATACCAAATTATCCTTCCCTTTGACCTCATACCCCTGTGGCTGTTGCATATAAATCTCTTCCTTCAAATTCCGATGGAGAAAAGTTGTTTTTACATCTAACTGTTCAATATGAAAATCTACTACGACCACAAGACTTAAAATAGTTCTAATTGAAGTCATTTTAACAACAAGAGAAAATATTTCATCAAAATCTATACCTTTCTTTTGTGCAAACCCCTTTACAACAAGTCTAACCTTGTACCGCTTTTCTCCTCCATCTTCTTCCTTCAACTTGTAAAACCATTTATTCTGCAATGCTCCTTTTCTCACAGGCAACTGAACCAAGTCCCAAGTTTGGTTATTTTCCAAGGAATCCATTTCCTCTTTCATGCCTTGCTCCCACTTGTTTTTGGTGTCTACCTGCATTGCCTCTTCATAACATTCTGGTTCACCAGAATCAGTCAACAATAAAT